>JALXJV020000025.1:17917877-18025801 GCA_024633595.2 Lepomis macrochirus | reverse complement strand
CCACTAGTTTTACAGTAAATGCTGTGAGACAGGAACAAAATACCGTCTGTCTCCAGCACTGAATCACAGTCAGTTTTCTGACGCGGTAACAACGGCTTCGGTGCCTGACCTTCATCAGGCAAACGGTGTTACATAGTGAGAAGCCATCTTTTGGAGGAGCTGACTTGATTTTAAACACCTACTTCCTCATCAAATGAGGCAACCTGTTACAAAACATGCATTCATATTTCCATGGGTGCAGGTTTCTGCACTCTGAAGCCTCTGACATGCTGCTGGTGTCTTTGTGCTTCTCCAGAGAGTCTGAGGTTTCAGGTTTGATCCTTAAATAACCATGAATTTTGAGGTCCCACCCTGAAAGGAAAGACTGCAGAGCAACAGCATGATGAGGACAGACTCTGCTCCCAGTGTGACACAGAGGACAGGTAGAGACAGAGCTGCACTTTCTAACCTCAAGCCCTAAATATGAAACACTAAGACAGAAACACTTTGCAAACATTTACCAAATATACCCCGAATTCAAATTCCTATCCGACACACAGAAACTCCCGTTTACTGGGAGAAATGCCCAAATATGAAATAATTGCTGCAAAATATGTCTCCACATAAAGTGAGGACAACAGTGGAAACTCAGACTTTGTTTGATATTTTAGTAACTGTTTTGTTTTTAAATTTCACATTTGATACTGATTTTAGTCTTTTTTTTAAATGAACTAATTAATTAATTTGAGTTCTTTTGAAGTCCAACAAGAGACTTTTGAAGTCCAACAGCCAAAGTCAGAAGATAAAAGCGCCCGGAGAAAAGGTTAAAATGTGAAGGGGACTCGGTGGGGTTCGATGGCGACCGCGAGGCACCAACGGTGCGGCGGTGGTTCGAATCTCGCTCGTAGCCGGGTACCTGGAGCCGGTCCCGCGGCGCCGGTGTTCTGGAGAGGTAGAAGTTGGGGGTTATGGAGCGGAAAACAGAAAAGTGGCTGAAGTTTTACTAAAAGGTGGAAGATGACTGTCAAGGTTTGTATTGCATCGGAACAGGTGCTGCTGGAACTTCAGGTCTACATGTGTAGGTGCGGTGTCCGCTGTCCTCCAGGTGCCGGAAGCCGGTCTTCAGGGCGTGTCCCCAACAGCCTGGAAGAGACAGAAGAAGAAATGAGTCCACAGGTTTGTGAGAAGTGAACAGTTTGAAACATGTGTGAGAACATTTAGTAAAGAAAATCCATCAGTGAGTGAAGCTGCAGACGAGAAACAATAATCCATTCAACAAACAGAGTGTTTCCATGGAGATGATGATGTGAAGCAGCGGTGGAAGAAGCACTCTGTAATGGGAATTCCAGGAGAACACTTTTAAAACACTGCTCTGTGACTTATCACTGAGGCCATCTGACCATCTGGGTATGGGGAAAAGGGATGCAAGAGGGGTAATGTCCCTGTGAGTTCCCTACTGTTTTAAGAGGTCAAGACACATTCACCAGTTTCTTCACACCTGGGGGGTCTTTCACCACATTCTACACATTGGGTGTCCTTTGATCTTCAAAGTTATTTTGTGAGATAAGTCTTTGACCCTGAGTGAGAGATAAAAGCTGCATGTGTTGAGACACGGCAGCTCACTCGGATGATACTCTTTGTTGCGTGTGTCCCTGTGAGCTCCTTCTGCAGAAGACTTGAATAAATCCACCAAAAGACAAGTGTTGCCTGAGCCTTTTCTTAAATGGAAATCTCGTTGCGATAGCAACTCTGAACATTTCGGTAAGCAAAAGCAGCAGTAGCACAGTGTAAAAGTAGTGTGTTCGAGTCCCAGTCAAAGTATAAAGCATCCTTTATATAGTGCTGCTATCTGAAGCTAACATGATGTATGAACATGTGATAGTTCCTGTGTGTTTGTATGAATAATGTGCAGAGTGAGTAAAAAGTGCAGCGTTTGTCCTGAAATGTAGAGGAGTCCAGGTCTAATGATGTCCAAGTCAGATGTCATGTCAGTAACATCAGTGTGAGCAGTGGATCAGTAGAATCTGAAGCTGCGGCTTTGTTTGTTTGTTGCTGTGCTGATAAAGTAGCAAGTGTATTTAATGTTAGTTCATTTAGTGTGAGCATGTGAAGAAGAAGAAGGAGGCAACATTTGTAAATGTGCTGAGCTGGTCTGAGGGAAAGCCTGCTGCGGGACTGTAGAAGGAAATCTGTAGAGTAAGGACATGAAATATATTGAGATGGACATGAGGAGGTTTGAGCCAAACTATCATGAGGAGGACCAAGTATAAAGTGAGTGTGTGTCACCGTTAGAAGGTGGAAATGAAGCGTCAGGCCGTTCATCAGTGTCGCCTCCTCAGTTTCAGCTCCTGGAAGAAAGAGAAGAAAACAACATGAGTCATCTTCTCGTTTCATTCATCAGCCTTTTAGTGACTTGCTGCTGGATTTAGTTTTGTTATCCATCTGCTCACCGAGGTGTTGGACCCCAACTGATGCACAACACAAGAGGGCGTCTTCATCCTGCTAACCAGGGATGTAGTGGAGGTTAAAGCTCCTCAGCTCACTTTGTCTGCACTTTGAGTTCACAAAATGTTTTTAGGCTGATTAAAAGCTTCCTATTAAAAGTGCATTGTGTCACACATCATGGTAAATGGTGTCAAAGCACTAAGAGTTGCTCCTGTTCCTGGATTGAGTCACAGCTTGATAACCCCTCCCTCTTCCTCCTGCTCTCCAATCACAGCGAGCTCCACTCTGTCCATATATTTCCTTGTTCCCTCCTGTTACGACCCGTGAGGTCTGTGTGCTGTCAGTGTTTCTGTGGGTGTGTCTTCCTCTCTCTTTTGCAGGTGTGTACCTGCGTGATGCTGGGCTGATCTCGCAGCTGTGGCTGATCAGCAGCAGTTAGTGGGCCACATAAGCAGAGCAAGCGGAGTTCTCTCAGTCTCACTTCTGCTCACACTGCTGACTTGTCGTGTGCCTTTGCGTGTGTGTATTACTGTGTGTATTACTGTGTGGGTTGTAGACGGACGTGACCGGCAGGGTTCCACTGGCAACGTTTCGGGTTACATAGGTAACCCTTGTTCCCCGAGAAAGGGGAATGAGACACTGCGTCGGTGACGACACTATGGGAACGCCTCTAGGCGTGGCAGGGCTGAATGCGAATGAAAACTACTCCAATCCTATTGGCTCAGTGAGAACGGTAGCATGTGACGGCGTAACCGTAGGCGTATATAAGCACGCCGGAACATAGGTACATCAGCCTTTACTATGAAGCAAGGCACTCCAGGCGGGGAGAGGCGTGGAGAACAGACGCAGTGTCTCGTTCCCCTTTCTCGGGGAACAAGGGTTACCTACGTAACCCGAGACGTTCCCCTTCGAGGGGAACTCGAACTGCGTCGGTGACGACACTATGGGAACGAAATACCAACTATGCCGCGCCGAAGCCCCGCCTGCCCTAGCGTGCAGGCAACCTGTGGGCACAACTAAAGGGAGAGCGCTCGGGTGCCGGGTGCGGAGGGAAGATCCAGACTATAAAACCGGATGAAAGTGTGAGGAGTGGCCCAGCCAGCTGCATCACAAACCTCCTGGAGGGATGCTCCAGAGAGAAGAGCCGTGGAGGCTGCCATGCCTCTCGTGGAGTGAGCCCTCACAGCCATAGGTGAAGGCAAATTGCGCACCTGATAGGCCAGGGAGATAGTCTGAACAATCCAGTTGCTGATGGTCTGTTTGGAAGCCGGGAGCCCGGCTTTAGGGGATCCAAAACATACCAGCAACTGATCTGCCTTCCTCCATTGGGAGGACCTCCGCATACACAGACACGACTGACAGAGACAAAAGGAAAGGGGGGACCAGAAAACACAGGGAAGGGAGGAGAGAACGAAGCCAACCCATAACACTACCCCTTGGAACACAGTTCTTTGGGCGGGTGCCAACACACTTTTCTTCACGTTGAGCCTCAGTCCCAAGCGTTGAAGATGGGCGAAAGCGACATATCGATGTCGAACCGCCAACTCTCGAGACTGCGCCAGGATGAGCTAGTCGTCGATGTAGTTCATCACTCGGATGCCCTGGAGCCGCAGAGGGGCCAGTGCTGCATCCATACATTTGGTGAAAGTACGAGGGGAGAGTGCAAGGTCGAAGGGCAGAACACGATACTGGTACACCACGCCCCCGAAGGTGAATCTCAGGAACTTCCTGTGGGAAGGTCGAATGGCGACGTGGAAGTACGCGTCCTTCAGATCTATGGTGACAAACCAGTCCTCGGACCGGATGTGACTCACGATGACGGGGATGGTGAGCATCTTGAAGCTGCATCTCCTCAGAGATCGGTTCAGAACCCGCAAATCTAGGATCGGACGCAGGCCTCCATCTTTTTTGGAGACAATGAAGTATTGGCTGTAGAAGCCGGACTCGCAGGCCAGCGGAGGAAAGATCTCCACGGCCCCCTTTTCCAGCAGCGAGCGAACTTCCTGCCCTAGCACTAGGTGTTGCTCCGGGTTACCCCAGTGAATTTGGGGGGGCTGGCCCGGAACTGTAGTCTGTACCCTTCGATGACGGTGCGCAGGACCCACGGAGAAACTTTCGGCAGGCTCCGCCAAGCCTCTGCGAACGCCACCAGCGGGACCAGCCCCCGGGGCTGGTGGCCGGCGTCTTGTGCAGTTCTCGGATGGTCTCCTGAAGCGTGCCGCCAGGACAGACCCGCCAATGATTGTTGTGTATTATTTTGGAGCATTGTAGCCTAAATTGTTGTCATTAATTGCTGGAGTAAGGGTGGTCCACATAATCATTATTTAAAGAGTTATTTTATAGTGTAAAGTTAGGATCACAGTGTTTAACCCTATAGTTCTGGGTGTGTGTGCTCCTTTCTGTATCTAACTGCCCAGGCTCAACAAGTTGCACATGTGTGTGTGAGTGAGCAGGTTCGTGTGCTTTGGGAGCAAAGGGAGGGAGCAGCATAAGATAGCAAAGGCAGCATAAGATAGCAAAAAACAGCATCAAAACACCTAAAGGGGAGTTTGAGGGTTGTGTTGCGGAACATGCATCTATATAGTCCATCTCATTTTTGATGCATACTCATGTACTCATATTATGTTATTTTAAACTATTATCATAAGTGTTGAATATTATTTTAACCTATCATAATCATAAGTGTTGAATATTAGTTTAACCTACCGTAAGTGTTGAATGTTATTTTAATCCATCCTAATCCATCTTGTGTTTTGCGATCATGCACTTGCCGTGTGCTTAATATCCATCTTGTGTTTTGCGATCAAACACTTGCCGTGAGCTCATTATTTCAGATTTACGACCATGCACGGCACCGTGCACGGCACCATGCACGGCACCGTGCACGGCACCATGCACGGCACCGTGCACGGCACCGTGCACGCGCCATGCACGCGCCATGCCGCAGCGCCATGCGCAGCGCCATACGCAGCGCCATGTGCTCATTATTTTAGATTTACGACCGGGCACCGCGCCATACGACCGGGCACCGCGCCATGCGCTCACTATGTGCTCATTAATTCTGATTTATTGTCTGACCTCTTGACCATGTACTCATATATTATACGACTAGGTGCTCATTAAATAGACAAACCATGGGAACTCACTTACAGAACTGTCAGGCACCGTATGATCAATTGGGATGCTGGCACGGCAATACAGGCCTGCTGCCAAAAGTGTGGAGGGAAGACCGTTGGGTGCTTTCCAAAAGAGGCCTGTAACAGGGTTACTTGATACTTGAGAACACGGCAGTGTAGGACGATAAAATGCACTCCATGGATGATCTGACACTGTTTTGATGTGTGAAAACATGTAAACACACTTACTGAGTATATTGGTTATATGATTGTTTTAAAAATGCACTGATAAAAGTTTAAGATTTAATGGTATAAACAACATGCCTTAAGACTTTTAAAAAATACGGTGAGAGTAAAGTTGAAACCTAATGGTAAATTTCTGATCCTGAGAGATATAAAAATATATAAAAAAGGGATAAATTATGATAACAAACATTAAAGCAAAGCATCTAAGAAGGGTTTAATCTTGAATATGTTTTGATAAATAATACACACAAGAGGCCACCAGATGGCACCATAGGATAAGAAATTTACCATTTTTAGAGGAGTGGTCAGCAACACCTACAGGAGGAGCTAAGGTGTAACACCCACTTTATGGGTGGAGCAAAGGGTAAATATAAGGCGATGCACGCTGACCACCCCTCAGTGTTTTTCATCCTGACCTGCTGGGATGACACTCGGGTTTGTTCGTCCTGTTTTGGAATAAACTCTTTTGCACCGACTCTTGATCGTCTCCAGTGAAGTTTTTAACTACGATGAATCAGCTAAAGAAGAAACCTAATAGAGTATTATTTGTTAAGTTTATTACGTTGGCGGAGGTAAGGTCCAGGCCTTTACTGGCCCAGCCTGGCCTTATTTCTGACTCGACATGATCTGCGACCTGGGGCCCGAGCCTCCGACCGACTGCCGCCCCTCGGGGCCGGCAGAGCAATGACGGCTTGGTGGTGATCAGCGCGTCCCGAGCACCTCGGCAGCGGGAACACTGCGCTAACGGTTGCTCCGGAGGTGACCTCAGTCAGCCTCCGGGGCTGAAACACAAAGTCAGGACCTCTTTGTCTTACTCCTCCGTGACTGGATGACGGTCCTCAGATCCTGTCTGTCAGGGGAGTTTGCGCGGGAGCGTCGCTTCGCATCCCAAGCTGTGCGAGGGGAACCGCGAGAAGCCACACTCTGCCGCTGATCCTGACGGTAAGAGCTGGTTGATGGCTGGGGTGCAGATGATGCCTCACCCGAGCGGGACCCAGCCCGGTGGGGGAAATACTGCCGGAAAGCCTCACCCTGTGTCTTCACATGACGAAACCTGTCCACCACGGAGTTAACTGTGTCGCCAAACAGGCCAGTTGTGGAGACTGGTGCATCCAACAGGACCTGACGGTCCTTCTCCTTGATGCCCGACAGGTTCAACCAGACATGGATGGCAGACATGGATCTACCCACCGAGCGGGCTGTCTCTTTGGTAGCTCTGAGCGATAGATCCGTGGCTCTGCGCAGCTCAGCCATTTCGTCCTCAGAGGGGCCCCCTCTCTCGGCCATATCCCGCAGCAGATCCGCCTGGTAAGCCTGCAAGATCGCCATGGTTTGCAGGCTCGCCCCCGCCTGGCCTGCCGCCATAAACGCCTTCCCCACCAGCGTTGAAGTCACCCGGCAAGGTCTGGTCGGTAGCGCTGGTTTATTAAGAGACGACGCCAGACGAAGGGAAAGGTAACTCGCCAGAGCTTCCTCCACCTGCGGCATCGTTCCATAGCCGCGATCTTTAATCCCCGTCACATTGCTATACTCCAGCAGCTGGGGAGTAGACAGCCTGGCAGAGAAAGGTTTGTCCCAAGACTTACATAACTCGTTATGTAAGACTTACATAACTCGTTATGTAAGTTTCAGCACTCAGCACCTCCACGCCGGTCTTTGCCATTTTTTCCGGAAGTCCGGAAAAAATGGCATTTTCTTTGCCATTTTTTTTGCCATTTTTTTTGAACCGGCACTAATTTTTTATTTTGCCTTTGTTACTTTTGGAAGTACAATCCTGGGCGGAGATGGCGTTCTCCAAAGGGGGCTGGCGTTTCAGGGTTTCGCTCACTGATGTTTTGCCTGTCAGTTGCCTCGGGCCCGGCAACTTCTGAAGCTATATAAGTAAGTTTGGTGATATTTATCTTTTGTTCGTCCCACACCCCTAGACCAGCCGGGGACGTAACACCACCCCATAGATCTCCAGTTTGAAGATGGGTGTAACCAACATGTGCTGACGTGCAGCAGCTGACAGGCTCCACCTTGTTAACTGCAGACACACCTGCTCTGTTATGTCAAACTACCTGTCAAACTAGTTGCACTTCTGAGGAAGTGAAACTCAGACAGTCGTTGCCACTGAGAGGTGAAATGGCGCAGAAAGGAGTTCAGCTGGACCGAGCAAAATTCTGCTGTCCGATCTGTCTGGATCTACTGAAGGATCCGGTGACTACTCCCTGTGGACACAGCTACTGCATGAACTGTATTAAAAGCCACTGGGATGTAGAGGATGAGAAGAAAATCCACAGCTGCCCTCAGTGTAGGCAGACCTTCACACCGAGGCCTGTCCTGCTGAAAAACACCTTGTTAGCAGATTTAGTGGAGGAACTGAAGAAGACTGGACTCCAAGCTGCTCCTGCTGATCACTGCTATGCTGGACCTGAAGATGTGGCCTGTGATTTCTGCACTGGGAGAAAACTGAAAGCCCTCAAGTCCTGTCTGGTCTGTCTGGCCTCTTACTGTGAGGAACACCTCCAGCCTCACTTTGAATCGCCTACATTTAAGAAACACAAGCTAGTGGAGCCCTCCAAGAAGCTCCAGGAGGACATCTGCTCTCGTCATGATGAGGTGATGAAGATGTTCTGCCGTACTGATCAGCAGAGTATCTGTTATCTCTGCTCTGAGGATGAACATAAAGGCCACGACACAGTCTCAGCTGCAGCAGAAAGGACTGAGAGGCAGAGAGAGCTCGAGGTGAGTCGACAAAACATCCAGCAGAGAATCCAGGACAGAGAGAAAGATGTGAAGCTGTTTCAGCAGGAGGTGAAGGCTATCAATGGCTCTGCTGATAAAGCAGTGGAGGACAGCGAGAAGATCTTCACTGAGCTGATCCGTCTGATGGAGAAAAGAAGGTCTGATGTGAAGCAGCAGCTCAGATCCCAGCAGGACACTGAAGTGAGTCGAGTCAAAGAGCTTCAGGAGAAGCTGGAGCATGAGATCACTGAGCTGAAGAGGAAAGACGCTGAGCTGAAGCAGCTCTCACACACAGAGGATAACAACCAGTTTCTACACAACTACCCCTCACTGTCAGCACTCAGTGAATCTACAGACTCATCCAGCATCAACATCCGTCCTCTGCGCTACTTTGAGGATGTGACAGCGGCTGTGTCAGAAGTCAGAGACAAACTACAGGACGTTCTGACAGAGAAATGGACAAGCATCTTAGAGACAGTGACTGAAGTGAATGTTTTACTGTCAGAACCAGAACCAGAGCCCAAGACCAGAGCTGACTTCTTAAAATATTCATGTGAAATCACTCTGGATCCAAACACAGCAAACAGACTGCTGTTATTATCTGAGGGCAACAGAAAGGTAACAGTAATGAAAGTAGAACAGTCTTATTCTCATCACCCAGACAGATTCACTGGATGTCCTCAGGTCCTGAGTAGAGAGAGTCTGACTGGACGTTGTTACTGGGAGGTGGAGTGGAGAGGGAGAGGAGTTTATGTAGCAGTTGCATACAAGAACATCAGCAGAGCAGGAAGAGAAAGTGGATTTGGACGAAATGACAAATCTTGGGCGTTAGATTGTCTGAACAGTTATAACTTTTGGTTCAACAAAGTCCAAACTCCTGTCTCAGGTCCTTGGTCCTCCAGAGTAGGAGTGTACCTGGATCACAGAGCAGGTATTCTGTCCTTCTACAGCATCTCTAAAACCATGACTCTCCTCCACAGAGTCCAGACCACATTTACTCAGCCTCTCTATGCTGGACTTCGGCTTTATTGGTTTGGAGACTCAGCTGAGTTCTGTAAAGCCAAACAGTCAGAAGTCATTTCAGGGACAGTGGGTTAAATTCTGTGTTTTAATCCTTCAGCTTATTTTGTCTTCATGTTTGTTGCTGAGAGCTGATTGTTGAGGCCTTGACCTGTCAATCAAACATTGTGGGCGGTACTTTGCCGTCTCCTCATTAGTTGCTGTGTAAATGTTTGAGTTTCTTTAGGTGGCGCTCCTTCCTGTGCCTGTTTAGCCATGGAGGCTATCACTGCTCAGGATGACTTTTGTTTACCTGAACTGACTTTTCTCTGCATGAAAATGGAAACTTCTCTGAGCTCTAAATGTTTGTTGAATATTTGGATTGATGTATTTGTATGTTGTTGTTTCTCTTCCACTGCATGGGTCTGAAGAGAGAAAGCAGCAGACCTTCCTTTATCTCAGAGATTTTGTTCTCACTTTGGAAAGAAATCTATAATTACATTCACATTTATTTGTTTGGCAGACCAAATGTTGTTGTTGTTGTTTTTGTCCAAAGAGACGTCCAAATGAGGGACTGTGAGGTATTTTAAAGTGTAATTTTCCTGATCAGAATCAATAAGGAGCTCATTCTTTTCTTTGACAGAGCTGAGATTCTGCTCAAACACACTGATTGTGTGGATGAAGTGAATCTGTGCATGAAATCATTGAACAAGAGTCATTTAACAGACTTCACTGATGGGATGTGTGAACAAACTGAAGGTTTACATGATGAATAAACAAACATGAACAAAGTCTTTTCTTCTCGTCTTCATTCCAGGGTTTCATACAGAGCTGATGGAGAACATGTGAAACTAATCTGAGAGTATAACTGAGGCAGTTTTCCTCCTGAAACACCACAAAGTACAGAGTTCATGTTTAGAGCAGAAGAGCATTTGTCAGTCAGTCTCTGTCCTTTCAGCTTTCCTCACTAAAACAGCTTTGTCACAGAGAAATGACAGAGTCAGAGTTTTCTGTCACTTGTTGCTTTTTACATCCAACATTTAGTTTGTGCTCTTAGTCAGTAAAGAGGATTTATTACACAGAATTAAAACAGGAATTATTTTCTGCCACTGTTGTTAAACCTGTAAAAGCAGAAAGGACCTGCATTATGTCAACAACTGAGCCAAGAAGAAAAAAATAACTCCAGAAGAAAACACAAAGCTTATTATTATTATTTCACACAGAAACTGGTGGACCAATCATAAAGAGCTTTTTCTACACCACATCAATGGAGCACTCTGTTCTGAGAAACATGACATTTATTTCAATGTAAACAAACTGCAGAAAGGAAACTTGAGTTCTTTAATATTTGTTATTGTGCCAACATGTTATCAGAGAACTGTCTTCTTCCAGAAGTTACACAAAGCCTCTAATTTTCTGCAGTAAGGAAAGCTTAATCCTTGATATGACAAGTAGAAAAAACTTTGTCAGCTGTTTGAGACGGTCACGTTTCTTCTGGCATAAGATTATCTTTTAGATGCTCATTGTTTGGAAATAAACAGGACTGCTCCTCTATCTATGTCTATGGCAACAATTATTTTTACATCCAGAAGAAAGTTTTACAGTTGGAGAACAGTTATAATTCAAACTGTTGTTTTGAGCAAAGGAATCATACCAACAATAGATGGCAAACATTAGAGGGGACATTTTGTTTGTCATGACGATCAGATTTTGTGTTCAGACTGTTCAACAAAACAAATGATAAAATACAAAATATTAAATAATCCAGAGTTTGTCCTCTTTGAGCCTGAAACACACAAGCAAACTACATTAATGTTGGTGATGTAATTTCCTTCTAAATATTTTCCATATGTGCATCAAGATGTTTGCATATCGGCACAGAGAAGTTTCACTTTGTCCCAGTCAAGCCTGAACTCGCAGGATAAGTGGGCGGAGCTTCTGTTAGTCCGTGCAAAGGGTTTCCCCTCTTTCACGAGCAGAGCCTTCGTGCAGCAGCAGCAGAGATAACAGATTCCTGCTGGACGACAGAGACAGAAACATTAAAGCTCCTTTCACTCAGGCTCAGATGGCTGAGAGGAAAGCCGTCTTGTTCAACTTCTGGGGAGTTGCTGTCTCTTCCAGCCCTCGTGATGTTTTCCGCAGGTTGGAGGAGTTGCATCACCTGCCTGGGTAAGACAACATCTCTGCACTGTAAAAAATTACGCAATTTGACTCGCTGTTTTAGGTAAACTGTGGCGCGTCCTACGTTAAAATATGTAAAACCTGTTAAATAATCTGTCCAAGCAGGAAAGAAATGTGACTGGAGTGTGTCGGTGTGGCAGAGGTTTGATGAATCTTATTAAAAGAAGAACACTGCTGTGACTCTGTGACACACTGTGCACCTGCAAACAAGATCAGACAGCAGGTGCACGTTCTACATGACCAAAAGTAAATGGACAGCTGAACCCCCTGATTAATAGGTCACTGCAAAAGATGGATCAGGTACAGAAGAGATTTTCCACATTGTTTTTGTGTTACAGGGATCACAGTTCACTTATTTTAAACTCTGCCTTCTGTCTTAAATGGTTAAATATGTCGCACCATTCACATCCACCAAACTAGTAAGAGTCACCAGCTTCCTTCTGTATTTTAACAGCTTCAAATGTCAAGTTAAGTTTTGTCCTGACTCCCCAGAAACTGGACTTCAGTCCTCAGTCATGCTGTAAAACTTCCCCCTGATGGCTCTTAAAAAATGTGGGAATAAATTTCTTTTTGGCAGCTTCCACACATTTTAATTTGAGATGTACATCTGTAACAGTGCTGTTTAATCTGGTTTACACAGGTGGCTGCATAATCGTTAATAATAGTTAATCTGCTCCATAAATTTAATGTTCTGTCTTTTAATGGAGCAAACAGTTTCTTTCTGGAGCTGCTTTGTGCTCGGGGGCTCTGCCATGTAGAAACAGGAAAGGGACCAACACAAACTGTTGGCACAAAGTTGAAGGAGCCAAATGAAAGCTGCTTTAGATCAAAGTGTCTGCCCAATGAAGATGATAGTAAGTCAAATACTCACTGTCCGTTTACTTTTGGCCAGATACTGTATCAGCTGTGCCAGCCAATCATGTGCAGGCTCACCCTTCACTGTATTTGCAGACTGAACTAGATGCAGATTTTCTCTTGTAAATGTGCAGCGCTGGTGAAGACACAGTGTGTGTGAGCTGAGTCTCCTGTGGTTTCATGACTCCACACAAACAGCACTCGAACTCTGATCTGTGGCGTCTGTCACATGTTTAACCTCCTTTAATGCCACCAGACAGACTCCTGTTAATGTTACGGACTCGTTCACGTGGACTCGCTTCTTTTAACGTCTCTCATCTGGTTTGTCTCTCTGTGGTTCTCAGCGGTTTTCTGTCCGCTGTGGCGTCCCGAAGGGACGGCGCCATGAGCCGGGCGGAGAGAGGTGAGGTGACCCTGTCTCAGGTGGGTGAGGTCAAAATCATCTCTTGATTTATTTTCTGTCTTCTGTCCTCGCTGTTACTGAAGGAGACTGAACAAGGAGGTGAAGAAGAGTCCTTGGATGGGCCCTTTACTGCCTCCTTCATCCTGTGTGTGTGTGTGTGTGTGTGTGTGTGTGTGTGTGTGTGTGTGTGTGTGTGTGTGTGTGTGTGTGTGTGTGTGTGTGTGTGTGTGTGTAGATGATCCCAGCCTTTGAGGCGGAGTGTGTGAAGGAGGCCCAGGTCAGGGCTGTGACTCTGCCGTCTGATTGGTCAGTCAGAGGCCTGCTGGAGGAGCTCAGGGAGGCGATGATGGACGTCCAACCAGCCGTGCTGAAGACAGCTGCCGCTCTGCGTCACCGTGGTAACTATACATCAACACATCTGTACAGGAAACACATACAGCTGTGGCGCCTGATGACATCACCAAAGGCTGATTGTACGCCTCCATCCCATCAGGGTTACTGACGGCTGTGCTGGCCAATCACTGGCTAGATGACAGCTCGGCTGGAGACGGTCCAGCCCGTCTCCTCTCTCTGCTGGGCGGCCATTTTAACCTGGTCCTCCAGTCCTGCCGCTCAGGTCACAGGGTCCCCGAGTCCTCCGCGTTCAGCTCCGCTCTGCGGCACCTGGGAGTGACATCACAGCAGGTCGAGGACACGCCCACACACGCACGAGTGTAAATCCTGGTCCAGGACAGCGCGCTCAGCCTGTGGCTCTGATTTCAGGCTCTGTGGTTGGACGCTAGATGAGGAAGGTGTGAAGGCAGCAGAGGGAGCGGGGATGAAGGCCGTCTTGGTGGGAAATCTGGCCGACGCTCTGGACAAACTGGCCGACTTTACCGGAGTTCAGGTGAGACCCAGAACTGTTTGATCTGATACTGTCAGAGGAAGGACGGCTGGACTTTGGTCACCATAGAAACAAGAAGCTAAAGAAAACATGATCTAGGTGCTTTTTCACTCTGTAACTTCTCCATCTTGTTGTTTGCTTTTCATTTTGCTCACCTGAATCTTGAACAGCCTCGCAGCATCACAGCTTTCCCACATTCATTCATTTAGCTTTTGTTCCGCTCCACGTTTCTCGGGAACCGCCGCCCCCCCAAAACGAGGGGTTTGCGAGACATAAGGTCGAGTGGCGTCTTCAAGGTAAAGCAAAGAGAAGTGAGGCTGAAAGCGGTGGGTGATGCAGGAGAAGCAGCTGGTGCCAGAGGAAAGGTCACGTGACCTCAGACAGCTGCTGCGCTAACATTAGCACGCTAACATCCACACTTCCATGTGTTTCAGGCTGTTGGAGCAGAGAGTCCTCCACCCTCCTGCAGCCCAGATGAAGTGTCTCACGGTTACGTCACCATCAGGGTAAAGATCTGGATCAGGGTCGACACATAATTCTCCTCCTGCTGTCTGTTTAGGAAACGATGGAAGTAAGACGCAGCTGAAACGTTGCTTCCTTGTGACATTAATGATAATTCCTCTGTGTGTGTGTGTCAGCCTGCTGTGAGGACTCATTATGTTGAAATGGGCTCAGGTCCACCAGTTCTGCTGTGTCACGGCTTCCCTGAGAGCTGGTACTCCTGGAGGTACCAGGTAACGTGTTCAGACTGGATTTCCTCTGAAAGTTTGAGCGTCGTGACATGTTTATATATTTAAACTAAAAGCAAACCACGAGGCTCACGCTGCCAGTTTTGTGCCTGAACATCCTCTTCTCTCTGGTAGATCCCAGCCGTGGCAGCAGCAGGGTTCAGGGTGTTGGCTCTGGACATGAAGGGAGTGCGGAGAGTCCACAGCGCCCCCAGGTGTGTGTGGGTCAAAGGTCACATTTTAAAAGAACCAAAAAATCCTCTGAAAGGAAACAAGTTTAAATCCTTAATTAGAAATAATCAAAAGATAAAGTAAAAATCATTTAAAGAATGTTTCCATGTGAGTTAAACAGACACACGTATAACAGACAAAATGTAGTCAAAGAAACGCAGAATCAAAAGATTAGCAGAACAGCTGCAGATCATACGACAGGAAATAAAAACATAAATGTCCGAGGATGGTTAAATATCTCACAGCAGAAACTAAACTTTATATATTTACTAAAATATGGCGACGACGGGCTAAAATATCTGGAGAAAAAGTCAAATATTAATCAAAGTACATGGAAATCCAGAGTTAAATTGTTGTGTGTAGGTTTGTCCAAATCCTCCAGATAAGAGCTGATAATCATAAGAATCAGAAGCCCAAACATGTGACTTTAAAAACAGGGACCTGAGAAAACAGGATCACTTCAGCTTCATCATCGAGGAAATCTTTCTGTGCTGAACCCAAATAATCATGTAAATAAAAACAAGGAGCAGAAACGTGGACTGAGTTTGGCTGAACGGTAGAAGATGAGGTGACGCACATTAACCTGAGGCAGGACGATATGAGAAGAGCTGTAGGAAAGGAGACTTAACTCTCTCCAGGTCCAGCAGAGACCAGGAAGTCCACAGTCCACATGGAGCAGCTCAAAGCCAGAGAAGAAGCCGCTCCAGGGATCAGCACACGTCCTGCAGCACATTGTTGCCCAGAGAGCTTTAATTTAATGAGGGAGACGTCCACAAAGACTTTTCTCCTCCTTTAGTCAGCTCTCACTCCTCCTCCTGTTCTCCTCCACGCTGCTTGTGTTTCTTTTCCCCTTCCCTCGCCTCACAGGTGCGTCTGATTCACCTCCTCGCTTTCCTGTCAGACATGAAAAAGGGCTGTTCTGCACTTTTTCTCCTCCTCTCTGCTCCAAAAACCTAAAACCTGCTGCGTCTGATGTGTCTGAGTTAGAGGTTAAGAGGGTCAAAGGGCCACGCTCACAATCACAGAAGAAGAAACCTGAGAAGGAAAGGCTTTGTGAGCGAGAAGATGATGATACAGCCGTTATTCATACAGCCAGACAAACAGTACCAACAGCTCCCAGATGATCAGAGGGACATGATGCAGGGCTGCAGACTAAATACCCAACAGGACAGAAAGGAGTTAAAACGAGCTCAAGCTTCAACATCTCCAGCAGTAAAAAGAGCTAAAGTTCATGCTGCTGATAAAACTTACCTGCTTTTACTAAAGGAAGCTTTGAATGCAGGACTTTTACTCGCAGCGGAGGATTTTCTCAGTCTGGCGTCAGCACTTTTCCATTTTGACCTTTTCCTGTGTATAAAAAGCTTTTTCCAAACAGCAGATTGTGAAGGTTCATGTTCTCACCTGGTTACCTGTCGTTTCTCCGCTGACAGACACAGAGGAATATTCTCAGGAGCAGCTCTGCCAGGTACAAACTCACCAACACACGCTCATCTTCACGGTTTCACCGAACAACAGGAGAGAAATATTTAGTGAAACACACATTAAGTGTTGAGGATGACTGCGCTCCTCCACGTGACCTCAGGGTTTTACATGTTTTTACATCAGCGGAAAGTAAACAAAGCGTTTCCCAAAGCAAACCCTGGTTTTTTTAGCTCAGTGAAGGTGTTTTTTTATTGTTCTTCATCAACTTGTTTCAGCCTTTAATGGTTTAGTGTGACGTCATGTTGACAGAATGGTTGTATTTAACCAGATTGAACCGTCTCTCCCTCTGTTTGTTGTTGTGTCACCGCCACACAAACAGTAATGCAGCTCACACAGAATAATATTAAATGCCATAAAACATGCAGGTTTTCTCTCTTTTCAAGGATTTAATCACATTTCTGGACAAAATGGTGAGTAATAACATGTTACACACACTCTGACCTCAGCGGCACAAATTTCTATTAAATGAAAAGATGAAAAGAGTTAATGGAAGTTTGTTTAGTCCAGAAACAGTGACATTAATTTACAGTAACGTCTGTAAGTTTCTCTTCACTTTAGTTCAAAATAAACCTGCAGAGACTTTAAACCGGCTGCAGATATTCAGCCGATTGTCTCAGTTTGTCGTCCGCGTCGTGTTCTGACGGAGAACCCAGATCTATAATATGTTCTCCAGGCGATACCTCAGGTCACCCTGGTGGGTCACGACTGGGGCGGCGTTCTGGTGTGGACCATGGCTCAGTATCATCCTGAAAGAGTCAGGTGAGCACACGCACAGGTTCAGGTTCACCTCCCAGATGCTTGATGCTGTAGTAAAACGTGTTTGTTGTTGTGTGTGAAGCGCTGCAGCGTCTCTGAACGCTCCTCTGTTCCCCGCCGATCCTTCTGTACCTCCTGCAGAGAGACTGAAGGCCGTCCCCACATTTGACTACCAGCTCTACTTCCAGAAACCTGTAAGTCTGTCTGCAGCACGCCGACACGCCGACACAGGCGGGACTTCAGATCACTTTAGATCTTTGTTTGGTGAGCACGACGACGGCTTTATATTTACAGGACAGACGACACACAGCACATTATATGGTGAGCCGACAGACTGAGCTCTTTATTACATTATGATAAGATCTCGGTCTGCTGTCCCTTTCTGTCAGAGACCAGCTGCTTCACAGTTATCTGACAGCTAGAAGAGAAAAGGTTAAAAACAAACATGTAAATGTCTGACTGCACATGTGCAAACAGGCAGCTGTCTGTCAGCTAGCTCTTCATATTTAGAAGGTGATGATGTGTCAGCGTTGTGTTCTGCTGCCTGAGACTTGTGCTCTTTTCCAGCAGACACACAACATAATGCAGCACCAGACGAGTTATTACAGCGAATCAATGAGGAAAAAGTGACAAATCTGAGCACATTAGCAGGAAAAGGAAAAAAGCTGCCACAATAAAATAAGGAGCAGGAAATATAAACATACTGCAGAAATGAAGCAGCACGTTTGTTTTAAAAAAGAATATTTTCATTCTTTCTTTCTTTATATCCATTAAACAACGAGCCCAGACTTCAGAAAACCTCCCTTGCTAATAGTTAGTTTTTGAGATTAAAGATCAGAAAGAGGCAACATCCGTCTCCAACAGGCTTTGTCTGACTCTTCCAGTGGCCGAGAACAACTTCACCTCTTGGAAACAGAAAAAACGCCTAAAATAACAAACCAGAATCAGGAATAACTCCTCAACCATTTGGCCCAGATGCAGAATTCTGCTCTCCTTTGAAAGGTCCATTTAAGACTAAATGGAGACGCAATAAAGGAAAATATGATGTTTTCATCCTCACCTGCTATAAAATCTATATTTTAATATCAATATCAGCATCAAACCATCATCCAACTCATTAGAATTCAACAGAATATCTTCTAACACACCAAGAATACAACTGTAACTGTAAATGTGCTGAAAAGAAACTAATATACAACAGTTATTACACAATTTTCCTAAAATATAGCAGGCGTAACGTCCATGTTTTGGCCATATTTACTGTTTATATGTTCACTTGTAGTGGGAGTTTTTTTCCACTATTTCTGTCCATCCAACCAGGTTCCAAATAACAAAGCTTCCACAACATTGAAATATTGATAAAAACAGTGAATATTCATCAACATTCCTGTCGTCCTGGTCGTGGAACAACTGACCAGCTCTTTACTCTCACAACAATCCTGGAGTGGGCTTGGGAGTATGCCCATCCAGTCTACATGTGCTTTGTAGATCAGGAGAAGGCATATGACCGGGTCCCCCGGGAGACACTGTGGGAGGTGCTGCAGGAGTATGGGGTGAGGGGGGCCCTTCTTAGGGCTATCCAATCCTTGTACATCCAAAGCGAGAGCTGTGTCCGAGTACTCAGTAGTAAGTCGGACTCTTTCCAGGTGAGGGTTGGCTTTCGCCAGGGCTGCGCTTTGTCACCAATCCTGTTTGTGATATTCATGGACAGGATATCGAGGCGTAGCCGTGGCGAGGAGGGGCTGTGGTTCGGTGGGCTTGGGATTTCGTCACTGCTTTTTGCAGATGATGTGGTCCTGATGGCATCATCGGTCCGTAGCCTTCAGCTCTCACTGGATCGGTTCGCAGCAGAGTGCAAAGCAGCTGGGATGAGGATTAGCACCTCTAAATCTGTGGCCATGGTTCTCAGCAGGATACCGATGAAGTGCCAACTCCAGGTAGGGAATGAGTCCTTGCCCCAAGTGAAGGAGTTCAAGTACCTCGGGGTCTTGTTCACGAGTGAGGGGAGACTGGAGCAGGAGATTGGCCGGAGAATCAGAGCAGTGGGGGCGGTATTGCACTCGCTTTACCGCACCGTTGTGACGAAAAGAGAGGTGAGCCGTAAGGCAAAGCTCTCGATCTACCGGTCAATTTTCGTTCATACCCTCACCTATGGTCATTTGATATCACCTTGCACAAATTCCAACATTATGGTATCAGAGGTCTAGCACTCCAATGGTTCAGAAGTTATTTATGTGATAGGGAACAGTATGTCAATGATCATAACTCTACCTGTAAGCCCATAATCTCTGGGGTCCCCCCAGGGTTCCATCTTAGGGCCACTCTTATTTATTTTATATATAAATGACTTTGTAAATTCATCGACGCTATTCCATAAAATCATATCATTAGTTCATTTCAAACGTGCACAGAGTGACCGCCACACAGCTGTGTGGTTGTTTGGTAGGTGACGTCAGATCCCGGTCTCATGGCGCGTTCGAGACTGGTCGTAACTGGGATATTTCCCAGTTGAAACTTCCGACTTCCGACATCAAAGCGTTCCAGGTGCATGGTGGTGCATGACGCCGAAAGTGAAGGAAAATCATGGGTGACCATGACAAAGTGAACACACAGTTGCACCCTCAGCAGTGCTTTAGGTGTTAATTAAAAGGATGGCAGTTTAACTGCAACAACTGAAATAAATAGCCCATACGTTACTAGTTATGTGTACCCCAAGTTGGTAGCCCTGAAGTAAGTCAATGTTGTCCGTTACACTTCCTAATGTTTTGGCATTTTTAACAATAACTTTTATGCAGAAAAGATGACTTTATGAGATTCTTTACTGTAGCCAGCTACCGTATGTGTAAAACATATTTCTACATCAATATACATGCAGAACAAGTTTTACTGCATGATCGTATTTATTATTTTAATTCAAATACATGCAAATATACGTTTTGTTGCCGCTTAGTTTATGGTTTACCATTTACAAAGTGTGCTTCCATGGGCGCTGACATTGTTTTCTGACGTCATTCAGCTGCTACTCGTGAAGTCGGGTACAAATTTTTTCTCCGAGTTCACAAGTAGGAAATCCGACTTCAAGTGGCGTTCCTGGGTACTTTTCCTAGTTGGAGGTCGGAAATTTCCCAGTTCCGAGTTGCCGGGAACGCAGCATCAGGCCACGGAAGCCGCAAACGTCAGTTCAGAGCTTCACAACACAAACGGGGTGAATTTATGAATGAACGTGTGAAAGTTCTGCCACAAAACGATGTTGTTACGAATCATCTCGATATTTTAAGTGGGTATACGGCGTATACCTGCGTATCACGTAGACTACACCACTGCTTTTACTTTATCTGACAGCTTCAGTTACTAGTTACTTTAAAAAAGACATAAGATGTATGAAGAGTTTAAAAAATAGAATGTTTTGATATAAATTAAATTACTTAACAGTTTACAAGTCCAGCTAGTAGAACGACATCAGTGACCTGTTTTGGTATTAGTACATTTTCATGTAAAAACATTTCATGGTTCCAGCTTCACAAACGTGAAGATTTGCTGCTTTTAATTGATTATCTTAAAGTATTTTTAATCATTTTAAGGTTTGGACTACAAAACAAGCATTGGGAAGGTGTCACTCAGGGAACTGTGACATTTATTTTCAGAATTTATTACAGTCGATTAATGGAGAAAATAATCATTAACTGCAGTCTGATACAAAATAGTTCAACCTCAGCCAGCTACATTAAAGCATGAGGAATAATAATCTAATGATATATAATAGCATAACAGTCATATGGGACAGTTTTCTTTCTTTGAGCAGCTACTTTTATTTTTAATTGGCTGCTTCTACATTTTCCAGCTTCCAGCCTACTTACATACCTTTATTTAACTTTTTAATGCTTACAGAGTATTTTTACATTGTGTACTTTTATTTCTGTTGTAAAGGATCTGAATGTGTTACTTTGCTCACCACTGGCTAAGACAAAGCTTCTGGTTGCAAAGAGGTCGGAGAGTTTCTGACTGCATTAATAATAATTTAGCAGTTCAGCAGTTTGTCTGTCCTCCAACATCAGCTGCTCTCACTGTCTTTGATCCCAGGCAGCTGATTTCATCCAGGAGTCACTGGGGGAAAAACTAGTTACTGCATTCATATGGGGTCTCGCGCTTCCGGCTTCCGCTCCGTGTGTGCACGCGCATCTTTGTTGCCTGGTAACGGACACGCTTCCAGCGGGATCACGGAGTTTACCCGGAAACAACACATTTTAATTTCAACCGTCCACATTTCTTCACTGATGAAGTTTCAGTCCGTGTTAGCAACGAAACATCCTGTTTTTATTCCCGCTTTGTTTTCCCCTCGTGAGGCCGGAAGCGTCCACAGGAGGAAAACAGGTGTTTGCTCAGGTGAATCAGCGCTGCCTAGCAACCAAACGATAATTAAACAGGAAGCAGCAGAAGTTTGTTTTTATTGATCAATATTCCAGATACAAAGAACCTGGCTTTGAGTTTCACTTTCTACAGAAAGGATCAACAGCCGGAACAAAGAGAAACTAGAAATAAAGAAATGTGTGTTATGTGATTCTGCTGCTGAACTAAAGACTTCACTGCTTTTTCATTTTCATGACATTAAAGGCTTTTTGTAAAAGAAGAAATCAACAGAAAATTTGTAAATATAACGGAATAACGGTCAGTAAAACGTCTGTAAAGTCGTATTTTCTAATAAAAAAATAAAGAGTGCAGTGATTTTAGCATACGCGTAGGAGCCATTATACATGGGGGGGGGGCATGTCCCCCCCACATTTCAAAATCTATGTTTTGTCCCCCTCACTTTTTCCCCCTGCGATTTCGGGGTTGGCTCATAGCGGTTTGAATGACAGTCAATCAACCAATCACACACTCCGCATCAGAAATAGACTAAATAAACGGTTGAAAAGCGGACAGAAAAGCCGATAGAAAACATGCGATAGAAGGCAAAGGTGGTGCTGAAAAATTACGGGAGAAAAAAAAGAGTTTGCTCAGGAGGGAGCAGCAAAGTGCCTCAATATTCTGTTTATTTTGTGCTGCTGTTACTTACAGCCTACCTGAAGACAGCTGTGAGGACTCCTGCTGCAGGGTAGGAACTTGTTACAAATAACGCAAATTTGCAAAAATAAATATATATATTTTTTAAAAAGGTAATCGGCACCTTTTCCCGTTCACACCTTTTAAAAACTGCACCTTTATACTCTTTACTCCAGTAGGCCAGTAATCTACTTTTAATTTCGCTACATTTTCCATTCATACCTTTTATAACTTAACCGTCTGTAATCTGCATTTTGCTTCATTAACCGAAATGATCCTGTAATGGGAATTTCACGAGAACACCTTGTTATAGCAACGAGATTCTATTAATAAAAAGGCTCAGGCAAAACACTTGTCTTTTGGTGGATTTATTCCAAGTCTTCTGCAGAAGGAGCTCACAGAGACACACCCGTGAAGAGTGATATCCAAGTGAGCTACAGTTCCTTGGCACATGCAGCTTTTATCTCTAACGCAGGGTCAGAGACATCTCACAAAAGGACTTTGAAGATCAAATGACACCCAATGCAAGAGAATGTGGTGAAAGACCCCCCTAGGTGTGAAGCAACTGGTGAATGTATCTTGACCTCTTAAAACAATAGGAACTCACAGGGACCTTACCCCTCTTGCATCCCATACCCAGATGGTCAGATGGCCTATCACAATACATCAAACATCACACCTCTTGTGTCCTTTGTCCCAGGTGGTCAAATGGTCTCAGTGATAAGTCACGGGAGCAGTGTTTTAAAGGTCTTCTCGTGAAATTCCCATTACAATACTCCCTTTTAGCATTTTATGCTAACACAATATAATGAGACTTTAAAACCTTCCTGTAAGTCCATCTGCGATACTTAGAAAGAATATAAATGAAGAATATAAAGAAAAATGAAACAATAATATGATATAGTGACTAATTTAAGAGAAGAAAGAAAAAAACAAAAATACAAAAACAAAAAGAGGCTTAAGCAATGAATGTACAGAAACACTGATTATAAATCAAAATCATGCCATTCTATGAAATTATGCAACGTGTGGATTTTCAAAAGAGGTTGCAAAGATCAATTCTAAAATTCAGAAGATAACCAAAAATTTAAATGATAACATGTTCATCCATCCCCCAATGTTCTGTGAGTTCTGGCTTTTCTCCTCGTGTAAAAGATCATTCAGGTGAGAGACGACATGAGTCATGTTGTCTGAAACGTCCGGGATGTATGTACAACAGTCTGTTCCAATAATGTGGCAAACCCCGCCTTGAGCTGCCAATATCAAGTCCAATACCATTCTGCCATTCCATCTATCTTATGTGCATTATTCACAGTCTCCCACCAGGGGAGGAAACCCCCAATGCCTTTCTCTGCCTGTGAAACTCTGGTGATCGAGCCGCCTGACTCTGTCAGGCACATGATAATGGGCATATTGAGTGTGGAACTGGCTCAAAGTGGGCAAAATGGTGCCTGAGGTCATCAGGTGTGCAAGATAACACGTCCCGCACCATCCTGGCCTCAGGATTTGTGGTTGCCCTTCTTGAAGCAGTCATCATGGTTGCATGCATTGTCCTTCAGCTCAGTCGGGCTGTCAGGGAGGGCATGCATCTCCTCCCCTTTGGCCTGGATCTCTTCTTCGTTTAGGCCAGAGCTTGTTGTCTTCATATTTGGAGCTGATGACAGGACGATGATGACAGTGAGCAAGACAACGCCTCCGTTTCCTCTCGGTCTGTCACCTCTCCAGCGCCATCTGTTGAGTTCTGACATCTTATCTTATCAGTCGTGGCGTTTTGCTCACCCCTGTAATCAGTGTGCCCGCGATGATTGTTTGGGAGATTAGTGGTTCTAGGTGGTCTCCCAGAGACCCCACTCCCCTCCCTCCCAAGGAACACAAGGCAGGGGAAAGCTCAGCTCACTCACTCATCTTGATCTTCGTCTGGTTTGGGGATGTCTGGTTGTTTTGGCACTCGCTTGCAGTGGGTGACGTGGATCCAAGTTGCTCTTTCAGCCACCTTTACTGCTGTTTCTGTTATTAGCAGTATCTGAAATGGCCCGTCCACCTCGCGAAGCTTGCCAATGCTTTCTCCTGAAATCCTTCACCACAATCCAGTCCCCTGGCTCCAGATTGTGCAGTTTCTTTTCTGTGGCCTTCAGGATGGTGTGTTTGGTCTGCATGTGAATTATAAATTACAAATTATGCAACTTTGACAAAGTTGTAGAACCCCTTTGTAAACCAGTATCTATAAATTATGCAACAAAGTTGTGGAACCCCTTTGTAAACCAGTATCTATAAATTATAGATTATGCAACAAAGTTGTGGAACCCCCTTGTAAACCAGTATCTGTTTAGTTCCTGTCATACTCCCTTTTGACACATGGTCTTTACTGTGTGTCAACTAAGTAATAAAGAAACAGATACTTAGGCAGGTATGGCTTCCCATCAGGCCCATATCTCACTTTTTGTCAGGAAAAGTGCAGCCTGCTCTTTTCCAAAACAGCTCTCTCCTCTGGACTCTTTCTCGTCTGTAATTCCTGTAAATCAGCTGTAGGAGACATTGCTTCAGTTAACAAAGTACATTGAGTGGTTAGTTTGTTTGCTGCAGCCTTGCTGCAGGGTCAGTCCTGGCATTTCCCTGTGAAATAGGATCAAGTTTGTTAGTGTGAACATCACATTTGCATAGCAATAGTTTTGGGCAACAGCACAGCATCCAGTAGATCAGCACCCAGTTTAAAACTTCCTGTGTTCCCACAGTCTCCCAAAGTCATGAATAACACCCCCAGCATAATGACTGTAAAAATGTTTACAGTTTTGTTCTGTGCATGTTTACATGCTTCTGTTAATGCAACTACTTCTGCTTGTGCAGAAAAGTTATCAGGGGGTGGGTTTGCCTAGATTGTCTCATGCCAAGTCATTACTGCAAAACCTGCTCTATTTTACCAGTTGCTGGATCACGGGATGCTGAGCCATCTACAAACAACTCCGAGGAGTCTCCTGCAATTCTGTTCTTGGAGAGCCGGCCTCTGTTATGACTGTGATACAGTCATGTGGCTGTCCTTCATCTGGAGTTGGGAGGAGAGTAGCAGGGTTTAGAACAGTGCATCTTTTGACTGTGATGTTAGCCATCTCAAGCAACACAGTCATGTATCTCTACCGCCTGTCTGTGGAGAGATGAGATGATTTTTGTTCAAGCAAAATCATAGGCACAGCATGTGGAAAATCCCATAATGTCGCATTCCAGTCTGGATGAGAATTAGGCTACAGGTCTCAGTCGTCCCCCATGGTCTTGAAGTAGTCAGAAGTCATGTACCCCCCCTTTCTCGTCGACTGTCTGAGTGAAAAAAATAAAAATAAAAATAAATTTGTTACAGCAAAATCCTTGGCAGAGTCTGGTAAATGTATAACATTTTACCCTCGAAGAAAAACAAAAACAAACCAGTACTGGCTTCCAGCATCCACTGGGATGCTGAAAAATGCATTTTGCCAAATTAACGATGGAAACCACTTACTGTCAGGTGGTACCTGATAGAGGATCATGTGGGGATTTGGAACATTCAGCGCCTGTGCGTGTACAGCTGAGTTGACCTGTTTTAATTCTTATACAAACTGCCAGTCGTCTGGCTGTCCGGCGTCCCGGATTGTCTTCACTGGGAAGATTGGTGTTCTCACAAGTGATTTTTCACGAGGCAAAATCATTCCTGCTTTCAGGAGAGAATCAAAAACTGGTTTAATGCCTTCAACAGCTTCCTTTTTCAAAGGATATTGATTTTTACACGGTCTTTATAAGGATTTTGGAGTGATAATCACAGGTTCGGCACCTTTAATTAGTCCTACATCATACTTGCTCTGTGCCCACAAGCAAGAAGGTACTTCACTTAACTCAGGAATGTCTGACACATTTTTGACAAAAATGTGTTTATCTAACCTTATTTTATCATCTGCCGTGATAATTGTCATCTGAAAATCAGTATCTGGAATGAGCTCAACAGTTCTCACTGCAGTCACTATGGCAGAGAAGTTCTTACACTGTACCTGTAGTTGACTGTGAAAGTCAACCTTTGGGTGTGATGTCTTTTCCCACCCCCCCCGGCCTCACAGCATGTTCTCATCCAGGGTCCTAAATCCCCCCACCTTTTGTCTCTAGCTTTGACCAGAGGGACATGAGGTACAGAGTTAGGAATGTAAAACAGAGTTTCGCAGTGTGGGTTATTCACAGCAACAATCATATATATATTTTTTTTTTTTTATCGTTCCAAAACAACCAGCTCAGAGTCAGAGTGTACTTGTCTGTATGTTTTCTGAACCATTCATTCTCAAAAGCCATATCAGCACCCAAATGTACATGTGCCCTGCAACCCAGTTCCTGTGGGGGCATGGTGTCCCTCTGTCTCTGTTGTTGAAAAGTGTCTCAACTAGCTGAGTTAACTGCTGTCTCTGGCATCTTCCATTGATGGTCATATAACAACTCCCTTTGACTCTGTTTAACAAACTGTGATGTTATCTCAGATGTTCTGGAAATAAAAAAAATCAAATCAAGAAATCAAAATCAAAAATCTGCATGTCTGTCTTAGTTTTAACCTTTGTGTCTGTGTCTGTATCAGTATGTGCGTGTGTGTGCTCTCACGTGATTGCAGGTTGCTCTGTCATCTCAGCTTCCAAAGTGTCCAAACCTTCCTTCACCGGCCTCGGTCTCCGCCCCTGCTAGTCAATCAGCCATCTGTCCTTTGCCGGCCTCTGTGCAATTTCTGGCCCAATGTCCATGTTTCTTGCAGATGAAACAAGCATCCGATCTGCCTCTGTTCGCTCGACCCCGACCTCTGTCTCTTCTTTTTCCCTTTCGCTGATCCTGCTGCAGCTGTGCACTCTGCGGCCTGTCTTTGTGCTGCTCTCTCTTTACCTTTTTGTTCAAAAGGTAGGCCTCCGCATGGATGGAATGTCTTTGAATAATCTCCAGGTGACCATGTTGCCGCGTCAAACAGTCCCGTTTCACCATGTTAGCGATCTCTGGTCTCAGTCCGGAAAGGAAATTAATCCTGAGCGTGGCTTCCCATGGGGTGACGTAAATCTTTTTAACAGCGGGTTTCTGCTCCTCCGCTTGTCCTCCTGGACGAGGCTGAGCTGCTGCTGCTGCATCGACTTCAGGTTGGTCCATAGGCGGAGCGGGGCTTGGCCGATGTGATTGTGGGGGGGGCCGAGTCCGGGTTAGGATCTTGTTTGACACACTGAGATGCAGAATTGTTAGTGGAATCTGTCCCTGCCTCTATTTTTCTGTCCCTGTGGCTTGCTTCTCTTAACCATGCTGAATATGCGGCCCAGTTCGCTTTAAAGGATTTTTTCTCCTTTTCCTTTTTCTCTAACTGTACCTTCAGCGCGTCTAGCTGTCTTAGGCTGAAGCTACCAGTTGCCGGAAAACCACACTGTGAAACCCACATGTCCAGTTGATCAATACTCCCCACACCATAATTAGTAATCATATAATTAATGTTAGGAGCGTTAATTGTTGATGGGTTTTGTTCCTTCTTGCTGTTATTTAAACCCATTTTCCGCTGGTCGTGTAACGACCCTCTTTTCCCAGAATATAGAGAATCAGACCTCTAAATTTAGACCCCTTCTGTTTTAAATTTGGGAGGTTAGTTGAGTCTCTTGTTATCAGGAGCTTGGAGCCGGGTGTCTGGGAAAAAACTGCTCACCAGTTTACCAAAGTGCTTCAATCATATATATATATATATAAAAAAAAACCTGAATTCAACATTCATTCGCACGTTCTCTCTCTCTCTTTTTTTTTCAATCGCAATTCATTCACATGAGGCTGCTTTCTGTTCGCATTCAATTTTTCTCATTCGCAATTCATTCATGCATCCATAGCAAACACATTCAGCCTCACTGTGTATCTTTCTTGCATTCCACAAAAATCGCAACTCGAGTAAAACAGTTAAATCTTAAACCCAATTTCGCAGACCCAATTTTGCAAAGCCAATTTTACAAATCCAATTCTACAACGAGTACTCCTCCATTTAACCGTGGGTCCCAGACCCGAAGCTTCACCCCGTGGATCCCAGATCCACACAACTGTTGCAACAGCAGGTCCCAGACCTTTTTCAGATTCACACAGCGGCCTAACGCCTGCCCTGCTGACACGTCTGTCACACTTCACCTTGAAAGGAAGCGAGAATCATTTCCCCTTGAACAAACTACTCACCGAAAAGAGAGTGCTGCCAGCCACCAGGTTCTTTGAGGATCACAGCGGTGAGGGAGACTCAGCCACTCAAAGCGTCCAGCCTTCAACGTCTCACCCTATTTTTTTTGAGGGGAGGTTTGAAGTCTCAGAGTCCCGGACTCTGACCGTACGGTTTTCACCTTCAGCTCCGAGCGACCAAGTCCTCTCACGCGTGTGATCCTGCCAACTACGCCAAAATGTTATAGCAACGAGATTCTATTAATAAAAAGGCTCAGGCAAAACACTTGTCTTTTGGTGGATTTATTCCAAGTCTTCTGCAGAAGGAGCTCACAGAGACACACCCGTGAAGAGTGATATCCAAGTGAGCTACAGTTCCTTGGCACATGCAGCTTTTATCTCTAACGCAGGGTCAGAGACATCTCACAAAAGGACTTTGAAGATCAAATGACACCCAATGCAAGAGAATGTGGTGAAAGACCCCCCTAGGTGTGAAGCAACTGGTGAATGTATCTTGACCTCTTAAAACAATAGGAACTCACAGGGACCTTACCCCTCTTGCATCCCATACCCAGATGGTCAGATGGCCTATCACAATACATCAAACATCACACCTCTTGTGTCCTTTGTCCCAGGTGGTCAAATGGTCTCAGTGATAAGTCACGGGAGCAGTGTTTTAAAGGTCTTCTCGTGAAATTCCCATTACAACCTTTAAAACACTGCTCCCGTGACTTATCACTGGGGCCATTTGACCACCGGGGACAAAGGACACAAAAGGTGTGATGTTTGATGTATTGTTTTAGGCCATCTGACCATCTGAGGTATGGGGACAAGGGATGCGAGAGGGGTAAGGTCCCTGTGAGCTCATATTGTTCTAAGAGGCCAAGACACATTCACCAGTTGCTTCACACCTGGGGGGGTCCTTCAGCACATTGTTCATACATAGATGTCATTTGATCTTCAAAGTCCTTTTGTGAGATGTCTCTGACCCTGAGTTAGATATAAAAAGCTGCATGTGCCAAGGAACTGCAGCTCACTCGGACGTTACTCTTCATGCGTGTGTCTCTGTGAGCTCCTTCTGCAGAAGACTTGAATAAATCCACCAAAAGACAAGTGTTTTGCCTGAGCCTTTTATTAATAGAATCTCGTTGCTATAACAATCCAGTCTGTGCGAGCAGTTACGCAGAAGAGCGCCTGGTGTTGGGGCTCCTCACAGTCACAGAGCTGGGCAGATGCAAACATTTAGAAAATCAGGTAAATGCTTTTTCAGTTTCAGGCTTTATTGTTCTAATAATATAACTGATAATCAGTGAGCGCGCACATGGCACTGCTGGCCGTGTTGGAAAGCTGTCTGCGTCGCTCTTTAACAAGCCAGCAAATAAAAACTTTCACTTTCCATTAACGGCGCATTTAAAGCGTCTTTAGTCTCTGCAGAGCAAAGGTAGACTTCACACTGTAACATCTAACTCAGATGATCCAGTGTTTCCCATATGTTCATTTTAGTTGTGGCGGCCACAATATCAAGGCTGACCCCACAGATTCATTTGCGATTTTTTTACTAAGACTATTTAAAATCATATTTGATTGCAGAACGCCGGAGCGCAGCACTTCCTCTTGCTCTCTCTCCCTCATGGTGCTCCGCTGCACAAATCTGTCCAACACAGCGTTGGACAGCGTTGGGTGTCGCAGACCCAGCTTAAAAAAGTTAGCCAGCATGCAGGGAGCCGAGCTAATAAGGAGAGCTGAGTTAATGTTAGAGTGCAGCTGGATTTTCGAGGCTAGCACGCTGTATAGAGCTGGCAGCTGGCAGTCAGTGTCGATGCACGCACGCAACCCCCCCGCCGTCGGACATTATGGTGATGTCCGACGGCGAGTCCATAAACCGGTGAAACTAATCTTTCACTCATCAGCTACCAGCTGGTATTTATTCAGGAAACAATCATTTTTGAGATGAGAGACAGTGGTTGGATAAAACAGTCCTTTTGGGTTTTACGCATGACGCACAGCTTCCCTGCTTCAACAGCGAGTTGCTCCGTGTTTCTGCCACATTAAGTCTTTGCTGTGAAGATTATTTAGATGCTTCAGGAATAATCAGATTGTATTGGCATCCTGTGCTACTGCAGAACAAGAGGTTTGGTTGCCTACATCCATATTAAAAGGCACAGGTATCAAAAGTGATATTTTAAAGTGATCTTATCAACACCTTCATGGAGATTTAAAAAGGAAAATAATTGTAGAAACAGCTAAATTACAGATAATCAGCTTCTTCACTGCATTTGCAGGAATATTTTAATGGGCTACTTAAAAAATAAACTCATCAAGTTGCCTAGTCTGATGCAATAAACAGTATTACTCTTATAGCCTATATCTTGACCTTTCCTGATGTGGACACATAGGGGCTGTGATCCGGTGCACAAAAAACATCCCTACACTACCATGGACAGTAGTGGTGCAATGGGTTGCAGAATCTGTGGTATGGATCCCGTCCACACGGTGCAGCACGCAGGTGGACCGCAGATCGATTGCAAAGTTTTATTTATCCTGTTTGACCTCTCAAAATATTCCTTCATTCTGGAAATGCCAGAGAACCCAGTTAGATTCACCACAATTCAGCACGCATCTGAAGGCAGAATTACCAGCCTTCAAGTCATTTAAAAGCAACAGTGAAACAAAGATACAGCCCCCTGTGGGCTGCCTCAATTTTGTGTGTCCCTTTACATAACAATAAATGGATGCAGAAATGCAGAAATTGGTGTAAAAAAACACCAGAATGCAGGAAACTAAGTGTTTAACATTCAAAATTTTCTGGGGGAGGACCCCCAGACCCCCCGGGTTCACACTGTTGCAGTTTTGTTGTTATATATGGCTATAGGATTTAGACACAACATCACAATTTAGCAGACATGACACAGTTAAAAGTGTTGCCTTGTTGTGCCAATAGTATGTTTACTATTGCTTTAATGCTTGGTGGAGGTTTCAATTACTATGTGAAGATATGAAGTTTTGTGGGCTCGGCTAAGCCCCCAATGTTTCAAGATCCTAACAAGGCCCCTGCCCCGAACCCTCCTAGCATTTCTGCGTCCCCCCCACATTCAAAATCGCTCCTACGCCCCTGTTTAGTAACAGTTCACTTTACTACAAAAGCAATCAAAGAACAAAAGGCACAGTTTGAGGTAAAAGGCAGATCTGATACCTGCTGAGATTAGTAGCTGGGAGGCTTCAGAACAGAAAACCCCAAAGTCCCAGCAGACCAAACGTTCGTTCAGTTAACTGTCCGATTTCAAACAGATTTCCTCCTTAGAGGACAAACACAAAGGTACCAGGATGAAGCCTGGCAGACGCTGCAGGTTAACAGTTAACAGGAGGGTCCAACATATAATCCACCTAATAGAGTCCTGTTCCTGTGTCCTGTGGCCCCCCTGTGAGGCCCCTAAAGTCTCACCTGCTCTGCTTTGCATATCACCGGGGTCCCCCCAAACGTCACTTCCCCTTCCCCTTTTAAAACATGTCACTAATGCAACAACAGTGAAAGAGATAATAGAATATAATAATAAATCCATGGTTCTGTCTCAGGCCTCTGATTTAACAAACAGTTTTTAACATGTGAAGGAAACAGGTTCAAATATTCTCACAGCTTTATCACATGTTTCCATTTGTTTTAGGAAAAATGTTTTTAAAAGATCAGAAATAACTTCAGACAGTGTTTTCTAATCTGGTGATGGATTAATTGTCTCTAGAAAAAAAAACAGGGTCACTGATTAGAAGTTTGTGAGTTTAAAGATTTAAAGTCCAGACGAAAGACTGAGCAGCTTTTAGAGATGAGAAACATAAAGATCACCACAGTCAGCAGGATTCATCTTCTGAGAACCATGAAGGTCTGAACCACATTTCATGACCTGGACCAAAGTGGTGGAGGGACCGCAGTTGACATCACCGTCCCTTGAACCAAAGGAAAGACTGAGACAGATCAAGGACCTCCAGGCCCTCGGGATCATAGAGGACTGTCCTGGGTTCAGTCCTCATGAGGCACCATGAACTTTTTAAGTCCAGCATCCAAAGTTCAGACTTAAAGCCCTCATAGAGAAGGTCCCAGTGCGAAGGGGACTTCGTGGCGTTCAAAGCCGGCCTGTGGCCTGAACCTGGAGCATCAGCCCCTCTGTGGTGGAGAAGGGAGGGGCCACATCACCTCCTGCGGCTCTAGAGAGACAGAAGCAGGGGAGTATGGGACGAAGAACCAGGAGCTGGTGAACGGTACATATTTAACAAATAATTTGACTGTCACGTCGTTCGAACTGTAAACTGATGAAGATGTGAACAACGTTATCAGGTAGCTGGTTACGATAAACAACATCTGAAAGTCTTCATGGATTACATTTATACAGAGATTTATCTCAGATACTCAAAGCGCTCCAGGACCAAACTCCTCTCAGCTTCCAGCAATGTGCAGCACCCACCTGGGGGTTATTTTAAAAAGCCTCCACACTGACGAGCAGGTCACCAGAGTTCAAACCGCTGGTCTTTCTTAAAGGGTGTTCGGTCCACAATGTTGTTGCTGAAGAGTCTAGAAAAACAGCAGAGCAGAGAGCAAACGTCACTCATTCAGCCACAATAACATGAGGAACAGGAGGAACTGAACTCGTCTGAGATCATGAAGGATTTCTCTGTGAGCACAAAGGTCTTCATAAATGAACGGCTCACTAATTAATGTTTGCTCACCGCACAGTGCCGATGGAGGGGTTGATGGAGACCAGGTGGAGTAACTCTCCAGCTGAAGCATCAGAGATCTTATTGTGACTCAGACTGTAACATGCACACAAACACAAACAGAGACACAGAGCTACATTTATTACCGCAGAGGACAGAGCCCACACAGCGCTGTACGCATTTTAGTCACATGATCACACGTATGTGTACAGGGGGACACTCACTCCAGGACCTGGACCTTGTGCAGATGTGTGATGAGTGTGAGCAGCAGCTGGTCTGTGAGCTCACAGTGACTGAGGTCCAGCTCTGTCAGCCCTTCAGAGAAGTCCAGCATCAGGGCCAAAGCTCCACAGGCCCTCTGATCCAGTGAGGTGTGACTGAGGTCCAGCTCTCCATCCAGGGCTCTACACAGGGACACCGCCCGTCTCACTGTGTCCCCCTCGCTGTTCACAGGAACCAGGGACACCAGCTGGAGGAGGACGGCTTTACTGGCTCTAAACAGGCCAATCAGAGCAAAGAGCAGACTGTTAGGATGCATCAACATGAGAACAAGCTCCTTCTCTGGTTTAGGTCATGCTGTGGTCTTTCCCACCTGAGGCGGACTCTGTGGAGGACAGGAAACAGCAGGTCCAGTCCGCTGTCCTCCACCTCGCAGTCCTGCAGGTTGAGCTGTGTGACCCGGACGCTGTGTCTCAGGATGGTGGAGACGGCCCTGCAGTCCTCACCGGTCAGACTGAGAGTCTCGCTCTGATCCTCCTCTGGCAGCTCCACACAGGAGGAGCAGGACAGATCCAGCCTGTGCTGCACAGTCCTGAGCAGGTCGACTGCTGCCCCCTGCTGGGCGTCAGAGGCAGCACAGCAGTGCACCAGCCTCAGCAGCAGGTTCCTGTCCACACTGGAGGGACATTGATTCAAAAATACATCAATATAAACATCTGAACAAACAATCTGACCATAAACACCACAAATGATATTAAAGGATTATTAAAGACAAGCTGAAGACTTGGTAACACGGTAAGAACCAGTTTGTAAAGAACCAGAATGATCTTTTAACGTCATATATGTATATTTTCCAAGGTGCTCCAGGTAAAGGTGCATTATCTCCTGTGTGTTGGAGAGGACTGATCCAGGCACAGCTTTGAGAAACGAATGTCTGACCTGAGCTGAGAAACTTTGTCCAGCATAAAGAGGATGGACTCTGCGTCCCCCGTTGGTATGGAGGTCCACTTGAGGTTCAGTTTAACTCTGTCACTGTGTTTGAGGGTGAAGAGCAGAGCAGCACAGTCCACAGAGTCCATCTCTCTGCAGGTCAGGCTGATCACATGATCCAGTGACCTCAGTAAACTGGGTATAATGGGACTGGCACGAGCTTTATAGATCTCTCTGATGGCAGTTAACACAAAGCCGGGACAGGGCCTGAAAGCAGAAAGTGTTCACCAGGACACTTTGTTCAGTCAAAGAATGAACAAACTGCTGTAAAACATGAGCCACAACAACACAAGAGATTAAACAGGATCAGCTGGATGTCTGTTTCTGGTAAAAACAAACAAAGTGATCACCTTTTAAATACAATCCTGTCCAGAAAGGGAAGCAGACATGTGACGCTCTCCTGTAAGAAGAGGTTCTTCCTCAGGTTCACAGTGATGGTCTGAGCTGACGGCTGCTGCAGCAGATAGTGAAGAAGCTCCCAGTTCAGACAGCAGGAGCTCAGGTCTCCACCAACCTTAGTCAAGAAGGACCGGGTCAAGACCCCGTCCTGGACCTCACTGATGAGGGCAGACAGCTGCTGGAAAATCTCCTGACTCAGTCTGCAGATACAAATGTGTGAATATAAAAAGTGAAGTATTAATACATTTAGCATGTTCATTGATTAGTTTGTGTTGATGAGGCTCAGGAAAGACGTTTACTTGATGGTTAGAGGGCCGTCGTGCAGCAGCAGTGGAATGAGACCCTGAGCAGGGACGCAGAACTCAGTCAGGTCTAACCGTCTGACTGCCCAGGATCTCAGCAGGGATGCCAAACTACTGACAACCTTCAACAGCACTCTGTCTGATGGTCGGGCTTTCTGAGGGGCCAGAGAAAGCTCTTCAACAGCCAACGGACAGGCTGCTCTCCCTCTTCTCACCCATCGAGACAGTAGCAAGGCCATGTTGCTGGAAAGCCTGGAAACCAAAGAGAGAGAGCAGCTGTGACGTAAAAGACCTTCAGCACTAACTGGACATCCAAACTGGAGAAGATGGTGTTAAAGAGCAAAGGTAATGATATAACTGTGAACCTCAGGCTGTGGAGTTGTGTTGTACAGCTGAAGAGGAGGGAGGCTCCTCTGACAGACATCTTTCTGGGTGTGAGGACCAGATCCACATCAGAGCCACACAGTGTGAGAACGTCTCGGGTTACGTATGTAACCCTGGTTCCCCGAGAAGGGGAACGAGACACTGCGTCGGTTACGACACTATGGGAACGCCTTTAGGCGTAGCAGGTCTGAATGTGAATGAAATCACTCCAATCCTATTGGCTTGTAGCTAGAACGGTAGGGTGTGACGGATAACCGGAGGAGTATAAGGCACACCTGTACACACTCATCATTAGCTTAATCTATGAAGCAGGCGCTACAGGCGGGGAGAGAGGTGCGGCGGACCGACGCAGTGTCTCGTTCCCCTTCTCGGGGAACCAGGGTTACATACGTAACCCGAGACGTTCCCCTTCGAGGGAACTCGAACTGCGTCGGTTACGACACTATGGGAGCGAGATACCCACTAAACCGTGCCGAAAGACCCGCCTGCCCCAGTGTGCAAGACAACGGCACGACTAGGAAGAAAGCGCAACGAGTGCCAGGTGCCGAGGGAAGATCAAGACTGTAGAACCGGATGAACGTGTGCGGAGTGGCCCAGCCAGCCGCGTCACACACATCCTGCAAAGACGCCCCAGAAAGGAGAGCTCGAGAGGCAGCCATGCCTCTGGTAGAACGAGCCCTCACGGCCATAGGTGAAGGCAAACTGCGCACCCGATAGGCCAGGGAAATCGTCTGAACGATCCAGTTGCTAATAGTCTGTTTGGATGCAGGGAGCCCAGTCTTTGGGGACCCAAAGCATACTAGCAACTGGTCAGTCTTCCTCCAGCGGGAGGACCTCTGAGTGTAAATGCTCTGGGTCCTCACAGGGCAGAGCAGATGAAGTCTCCCGTCCTCCTCCGTCACATGAGGTGGAGGGTGAGAGGCCTGCAGCACTGTGGACCCTGCCACACAAGAAGGCACTTAGGGATGTATCCTGGACGGGGGTGCAGGATAGCCCTAATATTCCCCGGGGCAGACTCCAGGCTTTGTGGATTGACAGAAAGCGCTTGGAGATCCCCCACCCTTCTCAGAGAAGTGATAGCCAGGAGAAAAGCCATCTTGAGAGTCAAGTGCTTAGCCTCAGCTAACTCCATGGGTTCGAAGGGGGCCTCAGCCAACACCCCAAGAACCACCGCCAGGTCCCAAGTGGGAACCTTGGACCGAGTTGCAGGTCTCATCCTCCTAGCACCGCGGAGGAAGCGTTACAACCAAAGGAAGTTTCCCCAACGATCCCTCCCTCAGAGGCGTGGAAGGCAGAGATAGCCGCCACGTACACCTTGAGGGATGGATGGGGAAAGGCGGCAGAAGAACCGATCTTGGAGAAACTCAAGTACCTGAATCACTGGGCAGGTAACTGGATCCACCGACCGCTCTCCACACCAAGTAGAGAAAACATTCCACTTAAGGTCATACATCCTCCGGCGTGAGGCGGGGCCCTGGAGCTGAGGAGGGTCTTGACCGCTCCGGCTGTCAGACCCGCCTCTAGGTACTGTGCCCCTCAGGGGCCAGACCCAGAGCCGCCACGCGGCGGGGCAGGAGTGAAGAACCCGGCCCTGCGCCTGAGACAGCAGGTCTCTCCTCAGAGGAACCTGCCATGGCGGGCCGTCCAGGAGCGACATGATGTCTGAGAACCACACTCGGGTCGGCCAGAACGGAGCTACTAGTAGTAGGCTGACATTGTCCTGGCGGACCCGCTTCAGGACCCCTGGGAGCAGAGCGACTGGGGAAATGCGTACTGACACAGCCTACGACCCGCGTGTGTGCCATGGCGTCCAGACCCAAAGGGGCTGGAGGAATGAGAGAGAACCATAGGGGACAGTGTGTAGTCTCTTGAGACGCAAACAAGTCCACGTCTATGGGACCGAACTCTTCGCACAAGAGCTTCACCACCTCGGGGTGAAGTCTCCATTCCCCGGGCCTCAGCCCCTGTCTCGACAGCAGGTCTGCTCCCTGATTCTGCGTCCCGGGGAGATACATCGCCCTGAGCGACAGTAATCTCTGCTGGGGCCACAGGAGGATCTGATCGCCAGTCTGTACAGAGAGCTGGCGCAGACCGCCCTGATGATACAGATAGGCCACCACCGCTGTGTTGACTCGCTAGCGAACCAGGGCGCGGTGGCCTTGGAAATCGGGCAGGAAACTCCTTAGAGCCTGGAAAACTTCGCCAACATCTCGAGACAATAGATACTACTCGGACTGATGCACCTGCCAGGATCCCCTCTGCAAAGCGGCCGTCCCTGACCGCCCCATCCCTGGGACCGGAACCAAGTTTCCTTCCACACTGATAGGGACCGAAGACACTTTCGCGTGTAACCCGAATCAGGCGGAAAGGATTTCCCCTCGGGGAAATACCCTTGCTCCGTAGCCACCACTGCAGGGGTCTCATGTGCAGCAGTCCAGATGGTATTACAGTGGAAGCAGCTGCTAGGAGACTCAGCACTTCGTAGAAAGTGTTTCACAGTGATGGCATGGCCTAACTTCACCCCTTACGCAGCCAATATGGTGTCGACGCACGCCGGAGACAATTGTGCCCGCATCACTGTCGAATCCCAAACAACCCCAGGAACTTGATCCTCTGGGAGGCTAGCACACTCTTCTTTGCGTTGAGCCTCAGCTCTAAGCGCTGCCAACTCCGAGACTGAGCTAGGATCAGCCAGTGCGTCGATGTAGTTGAAAATCCGGATGCCCTGGAACCTCAGCGGGGCCATGCTGCATCCATACACTTAGTGAATGTGCGAGGGAAAGTGCCAGGCGAATGGAAGCACCCGATACTGGTAAGCCACACCCGAGGCGAACCTCAGGAACTTCCTGTGAGAAAGGCGGATGGAGGCGTGGAAAAAAGGTGTCCTGTAGATCTAGCGTGGCGAACCAATCCTCGGATTGGATGTGCGTCCGCGATGGCGGAGATGGTGAGCATCTTGAACCTGAATCTCCTCAGAGACCGGTTAGCACCCGTAGATCCAAAATAGGACGCAGTCCTCCGTCTTTCTTGGGGACTAAGAAGTACCGGCTGAAAAACCCGGCGTTTCTGTCTGGGGGGGAACGTGTTCTACGGCCCCTTTACCTCAGCAGAGAAACAACTTCTTGTCCCAACACTGGACCTTGCTCCGGGCGGACCACAGTCCAAACCCCCCGTTGATATCTTCAACCTTGGAGGGCGGGTTTTGAACTGCAGTCGGTACCCTTGTATGGCGGTGTGCAGGACCCACGGAGAATGTTAGTCAGGCTCCGCCAAGCCTCTGCAAACTCTGCCAACGGAACCATCCCCTCAGGGCTGGTGGTCGGTGTCTCGTGTGATCCTCTGATGGGCCCCTGAAGCGTAAAAGCGGCAGAGGGAGCCACCGAGGATCCACGGTGAAGTGAGTCTGGGTGCCGTCTGACTGCAGACCTTCGGGGCAGGTAGTGCGGCGGACTTCGATAGTGGCGGTGCGTTCGAGCGTGAAGCGGCAGGATGGCGTCACCTGTTGCCACCTCGGAGGGACCTCGGCCGGCCTCGGGGGGGGTGAATGGAAAAACCCGATGCTGGTAAGCCACACCCCCAAGGCAAACCTCAGGATCTTCCTGTGATAAGGACGGATGGAGACGTGGAAATAGGCGTCCTTTAGATCTATCGTGACGAACCAATCCTCGGATTGGATGTGCGTCACGATGGCGGGGATGGCGCGCATCTTGAACCTGAATCTCCTCAGAGACCGGTTAGAACCCGCAGATCTAAAATAGGGCGCAGCCCTCCGTCCTCCTCGGGGACTATGAAGTACCGACTGTAGAACACAGCGTCTCTGCCTGGGGGGGGGCACAGTCCACGGCCCCTGTCGCCAGCAGAGTAAGAACTTCCTGTCCCCACACCAGACCTTGCTCCGGGCGGACCACAGTCCAAACCACCCTGGTGAATTTTGGAGGGCGGGTTTTAAACTGTAGTCACTACCCATTTATGGCAGTGCGCGGGGCTCGCGGAGAAAAGATCGCCAGGCTCCGTCAAACCTTCTGCAAGTCTGCCAGCGGAACCAGCCCCTCGGGGCTGGTGGTCGATGTCTCGTGTGACCCTCTGGTGGGCCCCTGAAGCATGAAGGCAGGGGAGCCACCGAGGATCCACGGTGAGTGAGTCGGATGCCGCCTGACTGCAGACCCTCGGGGCAGGCAATGCAGCGGACTTCGATGGTGGCGGTGCGTTCGAGCGTAAACACGGCTGGATGGCGTCACCTGTTACCCACGGCGGAGGGGACCTCGGTCTGCCTCGGGGTGGGGGAGGGGTCTTCCTCAGAGGAACCCCCTCTGAACCATCTCCTGTAGTAGGCCAGCTGGTAGGCTTGAAAACACCGCCATGGTGTGCAAGCTCGCACCTGCGACACGGCTAGGAGGGTAACGCCGGCTTCTCCAGGGAGAGCGCAAGTCGAGGGAGAGATAGCTCGCAAGCACATCCTCCACCTGAGGCATCCTCCCATAACCACGGTCCCTCACCACATTACTTAGTTCAGTGATAGAGGTGTGGAAGCCGTGTAGAGAAGGGTCTGCCCCATGATTTACTAGTTCATCAGGTAAATCAGGAAAGAATGGCAGACCGGCGTGGAGGTGGAGCGTGGTGCTTAAGACAACTTTTCTCATAAACAACCACTAGCCACGGCTCTAATCACCACCTCCAGCAGCTCGTCACAGTCGGGCGCCGCCTCTCTGATGACGTCGCCCCGACACTAGGAAGTCATCGCACTATGCTGAGCATGCCCAACTCCTCGGAGTCGGATTGCTGCAGCGTCTCCGATTCAAAACCACGGCGGGAGAAACCGAAGCGGGCTCCCGAGCGAGGAAAAGAAGCGTCAGAGCCAGCGGATGAAGGTCGGGGAAAAGCCTCAGCCGTCCGAATCCTCCGACTGATCACGCTGTGAAACCACGAGTGAAGCGGCGGGCGCCTCAGCGACCGGGCTCGCCACGCGGGAAAAACACATCCGGCCATCCTCGGTAAAAGAGTTATCGCGGGACCTCAGTACCCGCGATAAAAGAGCTTCGCAAGGTCGCAGGCAACCCTCGAGAGCTACCGGCGTGCTCCATCCCCAGACACACATCTGTACCTCTGGCTGCGGACATGCGGGTAGACTTCTTCTCAGGTAAGACATACTGCTTGTAGGACTGGAGCTTCTTCAAACAACATACTGACGCCTGCTGAATAGAAAAAAGCTAATGATGAGTGTGTACAGGTGTGCCTTATACTCCTCCGGTTATCCGTCACACCCTACCGTTCTAGCTACAAGCCAATAGGATTGGAGTGATTTCATTCACATTCAGACCTGCAACGCCTAAAGGCGTTCCCATAGTGTCGTAACCGACGCAGTTCGAGTTCCCTCGAAGGGGAACCCTCCCCACAGACCTGCAGGTTTTCCTGTGTAACTCTCCTGTTAACGGCAGGGTGAAGCCCAGGAGCTGCAGCACAGAGGCCAACTGCTGGGCCTCTCTGGATCTCACAGAGACGACTGCACACAGACTCTGGAAGAAATCTGGATCACAGCTAAAACACAACGTTATGGATGAAGAGTGAAAACATCAAAGGTAAAGTACAGCACATACTGAGTTACAAAATATCTCAGATACAGTGTCTTTTATTAAGGATGAAATTCAGAGAAAACACAGCAGAATGAAATATTCTAACTGTATGTGCATGATTAGCTGTGATAATATCACACTAATATATATTAAATAATTACTAAACAGAGAAATATAATTCAACTTTATCTACATAATGTTTATTTGTAAATGAGAGTAGATTTTAAAAAAAAATGACATGTTATTTTTTTTAGTGTTTCTGTATCTTACCTGAGCTGTGAGATATAAGGCAGACACTGTAGGAAACTCCTCACTTCACTCTCTTCATCTGAGCAGCCTGTCAGCTTCACTGTTTTCTTCTCTGGTTGGAGTTTCAGGACTTCCAGCAGGATGGAGGTCTTTCTCTCTGAGAGGTTTATGGACCAGACTGCAGGAGCTGACTGGAAAACTGACTGTAATGATGGAAGGACCCTCAAGCCTGTTTTAGTCTCATAGTCCTTCAGGTGGGAGTACAGATCCAGCAGGAAACCACTCTGATATTCATCATTCATGTGTCTCTCTGTCAGAGGTAATGTCTGATATCTGCACACTGATGATAACAGCTCCAGTATCTTCTCTCCTGTCTGCTGTTCTCTCTCTGCTGCTGCACAGAACAGATTCCCAAAGAACTTGACTCCATCTGAGCCTCTAAACCAGGGAAAGACACTGGAACGAGAATTGAACATTTTGTTATGATCTGATGTCAACAGCAGAAAAAGAGCCATGCATTACTGATATGGAGTTTATCTTAAAAGCCTACAAATACCTGCTGATGAGCAGAACACAGTCAAATCAATCAACCTGAAACTCAAGTATCAATGATTTTAACAGGATATATGGGGTTATTAGAGGACTGTTACTAAAATTAATTCTTGACAAAATGTTGCTGAGAGCTGATTGTTGAGGCCTTGACCTGTCAATCAAACATTGTGGGCGGTACTTTGACGTCTTCTCATTAGTTGCTGTGTAAATGTTTGAGTTTCTTTAGGTGGCGCTCCTTCCTGTCTGTTTAGCCATGGAGGCTATCACTGCTCAGGATGACTTTTGTTTACCTGAACTGACTTTTCTCTGCATGAAAATGGAAACTTCTCTGAGCTCTAAATGTTTGTTGAATATTTGGATTGATGTATTTGTATGTTGTTGTTTCTCTTCCACTGCATGGGTCTGAAGAGAGAAAGCAGCAGACCTTCCTTTATCTCAGAGATTTTGTTCTCACTTTGGAAAGAAATCTATAATTACATTCACATTTATTTGTTTGGCAGACCAAATGTTGTTGTTGTTGTTGTTGGTGGCCAAAGAGACGTACAAATGAGGGACTGTGAGGTATTTTAAAGTGTAATTCTCCTGATCAGAATCAATAAGGAGCTCATTATTTTCTTTGACAGAGCTGAGATTCTGCTCAAACACACTGATTGTGTGGATGAAGTGAATCTGCATGAAATCATTGAACAAGAGTCATTTAACAGACTTTACTGATGGGATGTCTGAACAAACTGAAGGTTTAAATGATGAATAAACAAACATGAACAAAGTCTTTTCTTCTCGTCTTCATTCCAGGGTTTCATGCAGAGCTGATGGAGAACATGTGAAACTAATCTGAGAGTATAACTGAGGCAGTTTTCCTCCTGAAACACCACAAAGTACAGAGTTCATGTTTAGAGCAGAAGAGCATTTGTCAGTCAGTCTCTGTCCTTTCAGCTTTCCTCACTAAAACAGCTTTGTCACAGAGAAATGAGCAGAGTTTTCTGTCACTTGTTGCTTTTTACAACCAACATTTAGTTTGTGCTCTTAGTCAGTAAAGACGATTTATTACACAGAATTAAAACAGTCAGAAATCATTTAAGTTTGGGTGTGAAGAAGTGTAGCTGAGTCAGCAGTGTGTAAAAATGTGTCTGTAATTTCTGTCCTATTAACTTTTTAACATCCTCAAATTTGTGAACTGGGGCCAACGCCTCCAAATCTAGTCCTAAACAAGCTGTTAGACAAACCGAACACACAGAAACATCAGAAACAATCATAAACACATCTCCCCAATGTGTTGATAGGTTCGATAATATAAATTTTGCTGTTCTATGACAGGCAACTATGCACCGCTGTCTGGAATAATCATTAGCAAATGTAATGATAATCATAAATAAAGTTAACAAACTGAGATTAACAAACAGTTTCTAGTATTACAGTGTTTCCTACTGCAGTTCTACGTGCGGTTTGTTCAAGTTGTTTTGCCACATCTGCAGATGAGCCTCTTTTTCAGATGTATTAAAAAGCCGAAAACTTAAGGGATTAAGTTATTCCCCAGAATATATGAGTAATTTTCTTTCAAAATCAGCAGGGGGAGGTGCATAAATTTTAGTTTTTAAATATATATTTAAACTAAGCACTTACTACACTGCCTGCAAACCACCTGGAAAGCACTCACAGTCACACACAGGCATAAAAATATTAATTAATAACAAAAACAAATATGGTTTGCAAATATTTTTGACTTTTATTTTTAATGTGAGAGCAGAAACAAATTATTTTGTCAATTTTTAACCCTACAACAAACAATGTGTTGGGCAGCAAAAACAGCTTTTGATGAATTTTCCAACCAAATTTTATAAAGCATAAAGAACTGCATGTGACAATGATTAAAGAAGACTCAAGACTGTTGAAGACTGTTGCTTACTTTCAATTCAATATGTAACAGACATCACTTTCAACAACAATTAAAATATAATAGTCATACTGTATTTATTTATGCAGTGATCTTAGATTTTTACATCCATCATCAAGCAGAAACTAACTGATTTTCAGTGTATTGATTCTCACATTTGAGTGACCAAAAAACCACTGAAGGTCGTATGATGGCTGTTTCCCCAAACATGTGATTTTGTAGCGAGTTTTACATACACTTGGTCGCCTTGTTGTAACTGCAGGAACACTGCGTTTCCTCCATTATCAGCTGAGTCCGAGTTTGACTGGTGATCCTGGGCCTTGACCATCAGCTCGTTGTTCTTGTACAGATACAGCTTTGCCTCATGTTCTCCTCCAGCATGAAAGAAGATGGTAAAGTAATAAACACCTGCAACAGGAGCAGTGAAGATACCTGTGGAGACAACAAGGTGTGCTTAGGTAGCTTCTGCTTTTGAATAAATCACTGAGGAGTTCCTGTTTACTTGGATTGTGTCCTTTTGGGTCCACTCCCTATTGCGTCATACTGACCCACCTGACAATTGTATTGATTGAGACTTTTTGAAGAAAAAAAAATACTGATACAAAAGTAAACATGTAGGTTGGGTGTGTTTTACCTGTGGATGGACTGTAGGCGTTACCAATGTTTGTTTTCACTGCTTTGTAGATTAAAGTTGTGTCTGTGTTGAAGGGTCCCGTGGTCCCACTCCCTACAGCAGCAGTGAACATCACCTTGGTCATTTCTGTGTCAAACAAAACATCACATCACATTACTTTGAAAAGTATTTCCAGACTCCTCTAAACAAGAGCATCATTTGTTTCTATGTCTACTGACTAAAAGCCTCTAGCAACCGTACAAATTATGATTTTTTTTGTCAGGAAACATGCTACTTCCATATTTTGTTGTTCAGTGTGGAGGACTTTGGAGACAATCATAATACATAATAATTAATTATTCGAAAAAGTCCTTAAATTTTTCTTTACCTTTGTTCTTCAGTTCAAGAATCTGGTTTTCACTGTCCTTCAGCCTGGTTTCACTGTCCTTCAGCCTGGTTTCACTGTCCTTCAACCTGGTTTCACTGTCATTCAGCCTGGTTTCACTGTCCTTCAGCCTGTTTTCACTGTCCTTCAGCCTGTTTTCCATGACTCCCAGTTTTTCTTTCATGGCACCAAACTCTTTCAGGAGATCACACATGTCAGGAAAGCATGACTGTATTTCACCATTTCTTCCTGTTTCAGGAATGACATCATCCTGGGCCAAAATCAGGCCACAGGACAGGGACACAACCAATAAAATGGTCAAATTCATCGTCTAAGTTGATAACACGTTGCTCAGACACCTTAACTTTGATTGAAATATTCCCTCTGGCTGCTTTTATGTTGTTTAATGCTAACCTGTTAATTTTTAACATCCTATTTGACAAGTGGCTTTTATATCTTTTTTCACATGATCTGTTTAATGTTTCAGTGAATGTGCTGTGAGGAAATAGTGTCAGCTAACATTTGATGTCCTCGATAAATGTAAACAGAAATGTTTTTCACCTTTTTACTGATCTCACAGAAACATTGTGAAGATCCAGGTGTTTCAGAGGGTATTTTAGTAAACTTACCAAGAAATATATTTAAGAAATACATTCAAATTATGAACCACTAAGTAAACAACTATGAAAATCTGAGAATGTGTGCTGCACTGTAATTGGTTTGGATATTAATACCTTCAAATTTGATACCAATTTATTATGTCAGGGACATAAACAGTCCAGAGATTATTGATATGAACCATAGCAAGCAGATGTAAATTTATTAAAATCAGAATCAGAAGGAGCTTTATTGCCATGTAGTGTTATATACATACAATTTGCTTTGGTGATAAGGTGCTACACGTAGACAGACATTCAGTTGACATAAATAAATGTAGAAATATACAAATATGGAATAGACAATGCAAGTTAAATAAGAATATCAAAAAGAATAGAGAAAAATAATAAAACCATTTGCAGATAAAGAACAACGTTGCAGATATTAACATGTGCATTATTCTGGGTTTGTGCAGACGCATTGCAACACAAGATATACATTCACAATATAAAAATATACAACAGAGATTAACAATTAACAACAAATATGTGCAATGTGCCAGGTTTGTGCATGATTTGAAATCAAATAATAATTACATGTGCAGAGACATTTGTATTATTTGAAAAGGAGGAGTGTCAGTGGGGGATCTGGACCTTGTTGATGAGGCTAGCTGCAGATGGGAAGAAGCTGTTTTTGTGGTGAGAGTGGTCCTGATGGACCCTGCATGAAACAATGATTAAAGAAAACTCATTTCATTTTTATCCATCCATCCATCATCAACCGCTTATCCTGCCTACAGGGTTGCAGGGGGCTGGAGCCAATCCCAGCTGACATCAGCAAAAGGTGGGGTACACCCTGGACAGGTCACCAGTCCATCGCAGGGACTCATCTAATTTTCAGATTTTTTATTTAATAGGCAACAGCCAAAGTTTCATTAGCTATTAAAATATAAGAGTCATGTACTGTATTTATGTATGTAGTGTTATTTTATAATCAGTGTTTCATTATGACCATACAATTGAGACCAGTGAGAATAGCTAACATTTATACTGGAAATAGATTTTTCCAATAAATAGTTACAATAATGTTAGTGAATGCTGTTAGTTATAGATTTAAAAAAATATATATATATAATTGGAATCGGCCAAAATTAGAATCGGCAGGTCAGACCTTTTAAAAAATCAGTAACTGGAATCAGCCAGAAAATTGTAATCTGTGCATCTCTTACCACAGTGATATATCTGTGCGTGAACTGATATTGGTTTTGCATGATATTAAGTGGCAGAGGAGTTGACTCTCCATCAAATATATATATATTGTACTTCATCAATCTCTAGATGTTAGAACACTGGGCTAGAAGTTGTTTCTTTGTCAGTGTTGATGATGGGTTTCGAAGCATCCATATATCCCATAGTCTCTGCATATAACCCCTCTCACTGGGATTGCTTGTTTAGTAGCATTGCATCAGATCCATGTTTTCTGCTCTAGTCCATGAATGTCTTGTTCATCAGGTTGCCCTGGTTCCCTAGCACCTGACACAGACGTTGTTAACCTGGCCAATGTGGCATGGCTCTTGTATTTGCTCAATGGACCTTGCCTGAGGGTCCATCCCACCCTGACCGGGAATCGAACCCAAATTCACCTGTACCAAAGTCAGTGAGCTATACAGGAGACCAAGACTGCCAAGGCTAAGTGACAAAGTATCCTCTGAAAGTCTGCTACAAGATGTGAACGCAACACTACCAACTATCTAAAGCCATAACCACGACCAATGGCAACAGTGATCCTAGAGATGCTTGGCTATAAGATGAACACCACAAGCCACAGAGAGCATTACCCCTCATGGAGGAGAAGGCTAGAGGTCAAGATCAAGGCAACACGAAGAGAGGTTAGTCAGCTCTCAGAGCTACAGAAAGGTGCAAGAAAGGGGCTACCTAAGAAATAAAACAAGCTGTCGATACCTGAGGCTCTGGACATGAAAACGAAGACTCACCGCTCTGGCTACCCGCCTAAAGAGATACAAGCGAGAAGTAGAAGCCAGGAGAATAAACTGGATGTTCTCCACCAAACCATCCAAAGTGTACTCTCAGTGGCAGGGTAATAACACAAGATCAGATCCACCCAGGGCTGAGACTGAACAGTACTGGAAGAACATATGGGAGAATGAGGCATCCCACAACACAATGCTCAGTGGCTAGTGGATCTAAGAACAGATCCATGACATTATCCACACCTACTGGCTGAAGAAACTAACTGCACGTATAAACGCTTGGCAACCAACTGATGGATGGGACCCACTCAGAATGGTTAACCCAAGGAAGGGCAATCCTGATCATGAAGGATCCCCAGAAGAGAACAATCCAATAACCGGGCAATAACCTGCCACTGCACAACATGGAAGCTCCTGTCAGGCATCATAGCGGCTAAGATGAGTAGGAACATGGCTCAATACATGGACAGGGCCCAGAAGGGAATGGGCAGTAATACCAGAGGAGCCAAGCACCAACTACTGGTGGATAGAGCAGTCATTCAAGACTGCAAGACCAGGCAGACCAATCTGTCCACCGCTTGGATTGAATACATGAAAGCCTACAGACTCATTGGCACATACACTGGACACTGGAGTGCTTGGAAATGTACAAGATCAACAGGACACTAATAGCCTTCATCAAGAACTCAATGGGGCTGTGGAAAACAAGTCTGGAAGCCAACTCAAAGCCAATTGCACAAGTCACCATCAAGTGCGGCGATGCACTATTCCCCCTGATGTTCTGCATAGGACTGAATCCCATTAGCCATATCATCACAAAGACTGGCTACGGATACCGGTTCCAAAGTGGAACAACCATCAGTCACCTCCTCTACATGGATGACATCAAGCTGTATTCCAGAAATGAGACATCGACTCACTTACCCACACTACCAGGATCTACAGCAACGACATTGGAATGTCGTTCGGACTGGACAACTGTGGTCGCATGGTATCAAAAAGAGGGAAGCTGATCAGAACTGAGGGGGTTGAACTACCAGAAGGCCACATTGCAGATGTTCAGGACAGCTACAAATACCTTGGGGTGCCAAATGCTAACGGAAACCATGAGGAAGCAGCAAGGAAGTCTGCCACAGCCAAATACCTACAAAGAGTGAGGCAGGTCATGAAAAGTCAGCTGAATGGGAAAAACAAGATCCGAGCCATCAACACATACGCCCTGCCAGTCATCAGATACCCGCTGGTATAATAAACTGGCCGAAGGAGGAGATAGAGGCTACTGACATCAAGAGCGAAAGCTCCTCACAATGCATGGAGGGTTTCACCCCAAATCCAGCACCCTGAGACTGTACACCAAGCGTAGCGAGGGAGGCCGAGGGCTAGTGAGCGTCAAGACCACTGTCCAGGATGAAACGACGAAGATCCAGGAGTACATCAGGAAGATGGCCCCCAACATGAAGGGCTTAGTGAATACCTCAGGCAGCAGAAACCCGAAGGTGAGGACAAGGAAGATGAAGAACTCCCTCATGGAGGGACAAGCCGCTGCACGGCGTGTACCACAGACAAATAGAAGAAGTGGCTGATATCAAGAAATCCTACCAGTGGCTGGAAAAGGCTGGTCTGAAGGACAGCACAGAGGCATTAATCATGGTGGCACAAGAACAGGCACTCAGTACAAGATCAATAGAGGCCGGGGTCTACCACACCAGGCAGGACCCCAGATGCAGACTGTGCAAGGATGCCCCTGAGACAGAACAGCACATGACAGCAGGGGGTAATATGCAGGCAGGAAGTGCGTACATGGAACGCCATAACCAGGTAGCTGTCATAGTGTACAGGAACATCTGCCACGAGTACGGGCTGGAAGTCCCAAGGTCAAAATGGAAGACACCTCCTAAGGTAGTTGAGAATGACCGAGCTAAGATCCTGTGGATTGTTTCTGTGTCAAACAAAACATCAAATCACATTACTTTGTGTAAGTATTTCCAATCTCACATTAAAACAACAGCATCATTATCTATGTCATACTGACTAAAAACCTCTAGCAACCATGTGAATTATGGCTTTCTGTCAGATGCTTCAGAGAAAATTTAATTAACCAATTATTCGGGCATATTATCATATTAGGACATTTCTAGAGATGAAGATGGCGGCAGCCAGCGGGATAGGTGTGTCAGGAGCTCTCCTGGCGCTTTTAGTGTTTGGAGTTTGTCTAAATTTGACCGGCTTGGGACATTTGTAAACATAGAGCGAGGTTCTCAAAATATAACTGTGTACCGAGAAACAACGTTAGTAAAGCATTTCAGTCACGGAAAGCATATTTTAATGCAAGCGTTTGTAAACACTGCTGCGGACCGGGATCAACACAAGCGAAGTAAAGCAGCCCGGGGCAAATGCCAAAGTGACAGTGGAGTCATTATCATACTTTACCTGTTACTATCCGGAGAAGTGCACCCGTGCCCGGGTCCGATTTCCCGTGGGGCTAACTGGAATGACGCAGGGAGCGGTATTCCTGCTTCTCAGGGGTTGGGACTCATTCAACATCAACCGCGGGGAACGGAGATCTCAGTCAAGGAGGGCTGTGTCGCCGGACCTTTTGAGCATCGAAGGTGCATGGACTGGCAACAATGGGGCCTTTTGCGTTAAGGAGCAAACATCTATTTCCTTGCCTGATGTTTGTGGCCCTGTCCCTGTTGGATTGTGTCGTCTTGTTGATGCGTTGATTGGCCATTACGCCCGTGGTAAGCGTGAAAATCTGCACGGTACTTCCCGCAGTGTACTCAAAAGCATAAACCCTGCACTGAAAAAACATTACAAACTGAACTTTTTTAAAACTGTTAATCACTCTCGACTGATCTGGGATCAACAACTTAAACCAAGGGGTCTCTTTGGAGGTCATATAAATATTCGTAGCCTCACCCCAAAGTCTGAACAAATACATCATCTTCTTAGTAATTCCAACTTAGACTTTTTAGGTCTGTCAGAAACATGGTTACACAACAACTCTCCATCTGCTGCATTACATGTACAAGGGTATAATATTTTCAGAAGGGACAGATCTGAGGGAAGAGGGGAAGGGGTCATGATTTACATAAAAGACCACATTATTTGTCATCAGATATGTTGGCCTTTTGACCATGATCTGGAGTGTATTGGGTTGAATATAGTGCTCTCATCTGAAATGTCTTTTAAGCTTATTGTTGTATATCGTCCACCCTCTTCTAGAAATTATTTTTATATTACTTTTAAAAAGCTACTTCAAGCATGTGATTTTAAAAACTAGGTAATATTACTTGATGATCTGAACTGTAACTGGCTAAATGAGGCAAATAGGAAACCCATTAAACAGATCACAGACGCTCTGGATTTCACTCAATTGTTGGAAGGACTCACAAGAATAACCACATCAACTGAGACCCAATTAGATTTAATATTCAGTAATAAGCCTGAACGAATTTTAAAAACTTTTAATTTTATTACTGGGCTGTCTGACCATAATCTGACATTACTGTCAAGAAAACTTACAAAAAGGCGTTTTCATTATCCTAATAAACCTGTGGAGCAACTTAGGATTCCAAAGAATGAAATAGATCATTTTCAAAGGGGCAGTACAACAGACTACATGGTCAAATATACTTATAGGGAGTAACACAGAAGAAGTTAGTAAGATCTTTGCTACCAAGCTACAAAGTTTAGTTAAGGAGTTCTCCAGAAAGGTAAAAGGAAAGAAAAGAACAAATGCACTCCCTTGGCTTAATACTGATATATTTAATCTGATGAAAGAAAGAGACTCTGCTTTAAAAAGATCATTAAAAACAAAGTTATATAGTGATAGGCATAGGTTCACATCATTACGTAATCAAGTAATCAAAGTGATCAGAAAGGCCAAAGCCAACTTTTTTATAACAATTATTAATGAGGGAAAGGGCAATACAAAGTTGATATGGGAACAGATTAAGAATGTAATGGGAATTAGTCATAGGCCCAGAAACCATTTAGAATTGAACCTGAATGGTAAATTAATACAAGATCCAACACAAATAGCTGCAGCTTTTAATGAATATTTTATTAAATCTGTGGATGAAATCACTCAGAATTTTCATCCAACAATTGGAGATATTGCTCAAATAGATGAAACTAAGCCTTCCTTTAGCATTCAACCCATATCTGAAATTAAAACCCAAGCAATTATTAATTCTTTTCTAAAATCTCAACAGCAAAAGACATTTATGGAATGGATTCTAAAATGCTTAAATCCCTGAAAGAACACATAGCATACCCTATCACACAAATTGTTAACCAGTCAGTATTAGAGGGAATATTTCCAACTACCTGGAAGACTGCAATTGTAACTCCTATATTTAAATCAAATGACCCTTCGAACATATTTAACTATCGCCCAATCAGTATTTTACCTGTGATATCCAAGGTTGCTGAAAAATGTGTATCAGAACAGCTTATCTCTTTCCTTAAGAGTCAATTCACTCTTCATCCAATGCAGTTCGGCTTCAGGGCCAATCACTCTGCAGAGACAGCCAACTGCTTCTTTTTAGAGACTGTTCGAGCAATGGTTGATAAGAATGGTGTTGTTGGTGCTGTGTTTTTAGATCTTCGTAAAGCTTTTGACACAGTTAACCATCAGGTCCTTATTGCCAAACTCTCCACTTTTAATTTCTCCTCTTCAGCAATCAAATGGATTAAATCATACTTCACTGGTAGAACTCAATACGTTTCTGTGAACAACCATCGTTCATCAATCCGTAACCTATGCACTGGGGTACCGCAAGGATCGATACTTGGCCCGCTTCTATTTAGTCTATATATTAATGATTTGCCATCAGACTGCCCTGATATCAATACACTAATGTATGCGGATGACACTGTTAATTATGTGCATGCCAAGACAAAACATTTGGCTACTGTCAAATTAACCAAAGCTACGGATCAGATCACCGACTGGCTTAATTGTTTATGTCTTCAACTAAATTTACAGAAAACTGTGGGAATGTTTTTTACAAAGAGACATTGTAACACTGTGTCAAATATAATGATTTCAGGGCAAAACATCAGGATTGTGCCACAATTTAAGTATTAAGGCGTTACCATTGATTGTAATCTTTCTTTTAAAGCACATATCGAGAAATTGTGCAATAGGGTAAAGTTTAGCTTAGCTAATTTCAGATATACTCAAAATGCACTGACTTTTAATGCTGCAAAATTATTTATGGATACCATGATTGTGTCACATTTAACATACTGTTTGACAAGTTGGGGCCAAACTAATACATCATCAATAACGCCACTAGCAACTCTTTACAAATAAACTCTTAAAGTTTTGGACCAGAAGCCTAACAGTTCACATCATTGCATTATCCTTAATAATCATAAACTGTTGAGCTAGGAAGACGTAATTAACAAAATTTTGCGTAATACTGCTCCTGCTCCTTTTAACTCATTAATAATCCAACATAATAACAGCAGTCAGACTACCACCACACATGGTGATCTTCTAATCCCATTTAGGAAAAGCACATTTGGTCAACTCTCATTTTTTGTTAAAGCAATACAAAATTGGAACTCACTTCCCACTACAATTAAAGACATACCTACGTATTCCACCTTTATTATACACCTTAAAAACTGGCTGACCGACAATTACAACTGTACACATTGATTTGATCGTTGTGATATGTATTTGATGTGACATGGTCATGGTACTGCATGGTAATTTGACTTCTGCAGCATGCCTCAATGTTATGTCTTGTATATGTCTTAATGTGGCATTTGTGTGAACATTCTTGTTTCGATTTGTATTGTTTTTTTAATGCATGAATTGTCTTTTGTGTTTGTCTCAATTGTGTATTATACGCTTAGTATGTCTACTTTCTTCTGCTTAGTTTTGAGGAAAATATAATTGTAATTGTATTTTATTGGATGTATGCCTATTGACAACTGGCCGGGGACAACGGCTGGAAATTAGCCGTAGAGGCTAAAGCTGCTCTTTTTATCAAAAGGGACTGTCCACGATATTATAAACAAATAAACTAAACTAAACTAAATTCACCCATATTGGATCACAATACACAATAATTCATTATTGATGGCACCAAACTCTATCAGGAGATCACAGGAAAGCATGACTGTATTTCACCGTTTCTCTCTGTTTCAGGAGCAATGACATCATCCTGGGCCAAAATCAGGCTGCAGAACAGTGACACAACAAATAAAATGGTCAAATTATATCTTCTAAGTTGATTACATGTGTCTACCTTCACTCTGATTGATATAATCCCTCTGGCTGCTTTTAGCTTCTTTAGAGATAACCTGTTAATTTTTAACATCCTATTTGACAAGTGGCTTTAATATCTTTTTTCACATGTCGTGTTTACTTTTTCAGTGAATGTGCTGTGAGGAAATAGTTTCAGTTATCATTTGATGTCCTCGATAAATGTAAACAGAAATGTTTCTCACCTTTTTACTGATCTCACAGAAACATTGTGAAGATCCAGGTGTTTCAGAGGGTATTTTAGTAAACTGCCCAAGAAATATATTTAAGTAATACATTGAAATTATGAACCACTAAGTAAACAACTATGAAAATCTGAGAATGTGTGCTTCTTTGAAAAGGTTGTTCATAAAATTCACCATCTCCTCTACACTGGAATTGGTTTGGATATTAATACATGAGGTCTGTATGCAGATTATGATTTTCTGTAGATAACAGATAAATGAGACAGGCAACAGGCAGTATGCTTCTCTTCCTCGCTTCTGTCATAATTTAAGACACATGTATGTTTTAACTACATTCTCCACATCACATTTCTCTTTTTCTCCAATTTCTCTTTTTTTTAATTCTTCATTTTCAGTCAGCAAAACTGGATTACAGAATAAGAGTGGTAATATATCTGTCCATTTGCTGTTAAATTTAAACAGAACATACGTAGAACAATTAGGTAGAGAAAAACATGTGCATTACAAAATATACAAACTACTACATTGTTTGGGACATGGGAAAATAAAACACAGGATCATTAATTCAGCACCTCTACAAAGTCTGGTCTTAAGTTCCTTACATATTTAACCCATTTAGCCCACAGACTAACAAATAGTCTTCTCTTAAGACGAATGGAAAAGGGAGGGTCGGGAAGCAGCCAACGTCTTGTAAGTGCTTTTAATTATGCAGATGTAAGAATGGCAGACCTATCAGCAGTTCCGGGCAAGAACTCACAGTTCCCCAAAAACAAAGAAGAAAACTGTAAATGTACGTTATTGTTAAGTATAGTAGTTAAGATCTTGTGAAACTCTGCACGAAGCGGTTTGATCTTTGCCCAGAGGAAAAGAAAATCTGAAAAGAGATCTCCAAAATGTTTCATTTATTTCTCCTAGACAACTTTGAGATCCATATGAAACCAAACTGAGACAAAGGTTTATTTCTCATGTGTCTCAGGCTTTTCTCTGGAGCAATAAGATGCACTAAATCTCAATTTAGTCTCCTTTTAAGTTTCAGAAGAGATCTCAACAAGCTGTAATATAATGCTCAGAGTTTCTAAACTTCTGTGTCTCTTTGTGATCTCAGACAGAGAAATCAGAGAGTTCTCTCCATGAACTCAATATACTCTCATCCCAGCTTCAATTCATGCATCTCATGCTAAACTCATTTCCACAAGTGCTCATTGAATTCTCAGACTTGGATCACTGTCTTGGTTGTTTCATATCATATGATTAATCCACATGATTTTTTTTAATATAATGTATTACTGTATGAATACATTAATTGTAAATATTTTATTTTAGGCTGCAAAGACCCTCTTCTTTTATATTATTTTCTATAAATGATTTGAAATATTTCACTGCATGTAATTCAGTAAAAACAATTATTAACCACACAGTTTTTGCTTTCTTTAAACTGTCTTTAAGTTTGTTAATGTTATTTTGATTTAAATAAAGATTCAGATTCAAATTTTTTTATTTCTTTATTACATCAGCTAATCTGCCATTTGCTATAGAGCCTTTGCTTTAAAGCCTGATGGTTGTGGATAGATCTTCTGTCTGTGCTGCAGTGAAGAGAGAGTAGCATTCCCGTCCGTTGTTTCTTTGGTACATCAAGATGTTCTAAAGTGGATGCTCTGTGTTGTTTAGAACGGTGAATCTAGTCTGGTTGGAGGAAAAGGTCATATGATTGAATTAGTTATTCATGTGCGTGCGTGTGTGTTTGTGTGCATGAGAGGGAGAGTGAGCGAGAGACTCGGATATTGCTCCATCAGCCTGTTCTCATGCTTTTGTGTCACATATACACGCTTTGGAAAAGCCGTGTCTATTTTACGCAAAACAGCGATTTTGCGTGTATAGTTGACGCATCCAGGTACGTGTGTATGAGACGCATCCCGGCAGCGTACGTATGTGACGCCTCGGGTGACCGGATGCGCGAATAGTGCTTCCGGTCGCTAACTTGCTAGTTAGCTAGCGATGTCACGGCCGATGTGCTAGCAGGTAGGGTTATCCTCCTATGTAGGTTTTTTTTTATTTAAACAAATTTTAGTACAACTATTCATGGCATACTTAGACATTTAACAATGCAGGGTAGTGTTGAAACAGTATAAGAGAAAATATATATATATATATATATATATATATAAATGAAAAAATTATTTATTATTTATACATATATATATATATATATATATATACGTATATATAAAACAAAACAAAAAAACATAATAATAATTGTAAAGTGCAGTATGTACATAAATATGTTCAATATGGACAGAAAAAATTGGGCATTTTGATTTGTCATGTAATGCAAAGATTGTACAAAGAGCTTGAGATCCTTTTTCCAACCATTTATGTGGGGCTTGACCTTAATGTATTTGCACCTGTGGATAAAATGTTTACCTAGTATAATTAAATTATTAATCAAAAAGTCTAGTTTGTTGTCTTTCAGGAGTACTCCAGTTTTTTTACTTTACTTTTTACTTTTTACTTTTTATTAAATTTTTCATTTTTAACCACAAAACAGATCATAATGAACTGAATAAACAATAAAAATACCAACATATTAACAATTAACATCAAACATAGACATAAATAAATATAATCAGAAATCAAGTAAATACAGTTAGGGTGGACCTAAAACATCAACCAATTAGTTAATTACCGCCATATACCTCACAAAACAATACACCCACAAAATAAATAAGTATATCCATATATACACCTGCATACATACAAATACATATACATACATATACATACATATATATACATACATATACATATACATACATACATACATACATATATATACATACACACACATGCATATACACACATATACATACAGACACATACATAAAAAAATAAACAATCACCTCTTCAGAGATTTAACAAAATTAATAGCAGCTGACCAACAATTAATCGTATATACAGTTGCATTGTGAAATCTTGCTATGGCACGTTCTAAAAGTAAAATGTCCAAAAGTAAGCGTCCAAGCAGATATATAATTAATGTTCAATTCGAACCAACCTTTCAAAATAATTTTTTTAGCAGCTGTCAATGCTGCCATCAAAATTCTCATCTGACGAATATTAAACTCCGTACCGGTGTGATCTGCCAACAATAGAAGACTTGGGGACAAAGGCACCTTCACCAAAAAAAACTTGAAAGCACTTTAACTATATATGTCCAGAGCCCCATAACAAGTGGACATTCCCAAAACATGTGTCTGTAATCACCAACAGAAGATGTGCTACATTTATTACATAATTTATCATTGGACAGTTTAATCAAAAACGCCCTACAAGGTGTTATATAGACCCTATGGGTAAACTTAAAATGTATTAACTGATGGGCCAAATTTTTTGATGAAACAAAAATATTATTCCAGATAGTATCCCAATTCAATTCCACCCCCAGTTCACCCAGCTCCCTACTCCAGATTGCAGTAAACCCTAGAACTGGAACCTTATGCATGACAAATATATTATACAGTTTAGTCACCACACCCTGGCTTAATGTAGGTTTCTGTAAAAGCTCAAGCAAGGGATGGTTACCCAGTTCTGTATCCCATGGGAGCAGAGTGCAGCCTAAGATAAAAAAAATAAGAAGAGCCAGGGAGGGGAAAAAAATTACGAGATCTTGAAAAGACCGTAACCCATCAGAGTTAAAGATGTCATTAAAAGTATAAATACCTTTATTTGCCCAGGAGGGAAAAGCAAAGGGTTTAGAGCCTGTTAACAGATAATTATTATGCCAAATAGGAGAAGATTTGTGAAATTTATGCTTATATTCAAGAAACTTGCAGGACTGCTTCCATGTTTCCAAAGCACATTTTATAATGGGTCCCAAACGAAGTAATACACTCTGTTTTGTAATACCTGCAAATGGTAAGTCCTGCAGCCTCAAAGGATAAACCAACTCTTGTTCAATCAGCCGCCAAGCAATTTTTGAGGAGGGTTCAAACCATATTTTTAGAGACCGCAATTGAAAAGCCAAAAGTAAAATTTAAAGTTAGGGAAAGCTAAACTCCCAGCTGATTTACGGTTCTGCACGGTTGTTAAACGTATTTTAGGTCGTTTATTATCCCATATAAAGAGTGTACATAATTTGTCAATAACTGTGAAAAATTCTAAGGGAGGAGTCAAAGGTATAGAAGAAAACAAAAAATTAACCCGAGGAAGAATATTCATTTTCAACACCGAGATTTTACCAGAAAGAGACATTTGCAAAGGAGACCATCTATTCAAATCATTCTTAATCTTCTGTAACAGGACATCATAATTATTTTTACATATACTAGTCAAAGTAGGATAAATACTTATGCCTAAATAACTAAAGCCAGAGGCCTGAATCTGAATTGGTACAGACGCAGGAAGACTGAGTTTGGGAACAGTTGATGTTAGAGGCATTAATATAGATTTCCCCCAATTAATTCTGTAACCTGAAAAAGAGCCAAATCTTTCAAATAATTCTAAAGCTTGTGGTACGGAGTTATTAATGTTTGAAAGAAAAAGGATAATGTCATCGGCATATAATGAAATATTTTGTACAGTATTCTTAATATGAATTGGGGAGATCAAAGAACTCTGTCTAACCCGCCTGTGCTAACGGCTCAAGTGATAGAGCAAACAAAATTGGAGAGAGGGGACAGCCTTGTCTTGTACCCCTCTGAAGAGAAAACTGTGAAGAAACTGTGTGGCCTGTTGATACACAGGCTGTGGGATGAGCATACAAAGTTTGGATCATATGAATAAAAGAACGTCCAAAACCAAATCTCCTAAGCACAGCCCACAGGTACCCCCATTCCAATCTATCAAAAGCCTTCATAGCATCCAAGCTAAGTACTGCACAAGTATTTTCATCCCTAAATGTGTCAATTATATGCAACAGGCGTCTAACATTATCCGAGGCCAGACGGCCTTTAATAAAGCCAGTCTGGTCCTCGTGTATCAACTTTGCAACATATACATTCAATCTAGTAGAAAGAGCCTTTGCGTATATCTTAACATCTGAATTTAACAATGATAAAGGCCTATAACTCCCACAATCTAACGGATCCTTCCCAGTTTTCAACAATAACGAGATCAACGCAGCCCTCTGGTCTCTGTGAAAGTAACCAACCTCAAGTGAATATTTAATAGAGTTAAGGAACAGAGGGGCAATCAGATCCCAAATTGCTAAAAGTAGTTCTGGGGGTATCCCATCAAGCCCAGGTGACTTATGTCTTTTCATAGAAGCAGCAGCTCGTTTTAACTCCTCCAGTGTCAATGGAGCCTCCAATTGCTCAGTTTGTTCTAAGGAAAGGGAAGGAAGGTCTAGAGGATCCATAAATGTACTGATGCCTACAAGGTCATCTGAGGCCTCCGACTTATAAAGTTCAGAGTAAAATTCTCTAAAAATATTATTAACAGTCACAGAATCAGTAGAAACCATACCCGATGAATCCCTGACAGCATCAATTGAGGCCAGACGCTCTGACTGTTTGAGACGCATTGCCATGAGTCGACTTGGTCTATCAGATTGCTCGTAATATAATTGCCTAGTTCGAAGTAATAGAAACTCTGCCCTTGCACTCACCACATCCTTATAATCTGCTTTTAATGCCTCCAAGACCTTAGCTCTAGCAGGATCGTACTGATGTTTCTGAGTTAATTCAATCTGTTGAATTGATTTTTCTAATGAACTAATTTAACTTTTCCGAGCTGCTGCTACTTTAGAGGAGTATGATATACAGCTACCTCTGATTGCACACTTTGTAGATTCCCACAGAACATGAGGGTTAACATTTGAAGGTGTATTTATTAAAATAAATTCATTCAAGTCTTTCCTTATATGTTCTAAAAAATGTTCATCCTGAAGTAGAAAGACATTAAAACGCCATCGTCTGAAGCGAGGTGCTAAATAAGATTTAAATAGAGTAATTTTAACAGGAGAATGATCAGATATAAGGATGGGGAGAATTTTGATGTCTGAAATAAACCTCAACAAAGGAGCAGAACTAAGGATGTAATCGATTCTTGAAAAAGTTTTATGGCGTGAAGAAAAAAATGTATAATCCCTTACATCTGGATTATTAACCCTCCAAATATCAACAATATTTAAATCTTTCAAAAAAGCTTTAAGGAAATTAGATGACCTGAGTTGGTTAGAAGTAAAAGGGGCCACGCTAGATCTATCTAAAGCATCAACTGTTAAATTAAGATCTGCACCCACAATCAACGGAATATTGCCAAAGGCCAAAAGTCTGCTTTTGACCTCATCAAAAAACTGAGCTTCAAATACATTAGGAGCATAAAGCGAAACCAAGCAATATTTAGCCATATTTAAGGTAATCAAAGCATAACAAAACCGGCCATTAGAATCACTACCTACCCCATCCACCTGCAAATTCAACTTCCTGTCCACTACTAACAGAACACCTTTTGTTTTATTTTGTGCACACGAAAAAGAAATTATTTTATAATGCTTATTTTGAAATCTAAAGACATCCTGTTTTTTTAAATGCGTTTCCTGTATACATGCAAGATGTATCTTTTTCTGCGTAGAAAATCAATACACTTGACCCTCTTAACAGGCTTATTGAGTCCATGTACATTCCAAGACATTACATTAAAGTTTTCAGTCATGTTAGTATCATATTTATTCCAAAAATAATAATGATAATAATAATAATACTTACTAAGTAACAAAGACTGAGATTAAAACACAAATAAAAACTCAAAACAGTATGAGATTGGCGGCAATTTAAAAATAATGACCAAAAAAAAACACACAATAGAAGCCCCCCCAGGCTTAATGAATACTATACAACAACAAAAAAATAAAACAAAAAAAACACACGCGCAAAGGAAACCAACAATTAAACAATCCCCCTCCCCCCAACAAAACAAATGAAAAAAACCTAACATCACATATAACATTGCTAGGCAGCCAGGGAAAAAAACACTGACCCTGCACGGCCTAGCCAAAACACAATTATTGACCATTCCCTGGATTCAAGCCAAGACAGTCCAACAAACCACAGTCAGGAAAATAGGAATTATCCAACAGTGGGCCAGTGTTGACCTTATATAACCCACGTTAGAAAACAAATGCAACAACACAACAAAAAACTGAGTGCAACGCAAAAAAATATATATATGTATATAGGCCTATATATATATAATCCAGTAGCCTATACAGAGCATTATGGCATCATTATTAACAAGCTTGCTATTAATCAGCCAACTAACGTTAATCATTAGCTAGCCAGATCACCGCCGTATGAAAGCCGATGCTCTTTTATAAGGAGTCTTTAATGAACTGGTGAGCCTCTTCAGGAGAGGAGAAGATTTGTGTGTTCGAGTTAACCATTACCTTTAAACTGGCTGGATACAGAAGAAAGTGCTCAATCCCTTTCTGCTTAAGTGATACAATGCAGGAAGAGAAGGCTCTGCCCCGAAGGGCCGTAGCTGGAGAATAGTCTGTGAAAAACATGAGCTGAGACCGGCCATGTGCCTTGGGACCTGGCTGCCTGTAAGCCTTCATAATAGCAAGGTGGTCAGGGTACCTCAAGAGTCTGAAAATAAGAGGCCTCGGTCTGTCCGAAGAGTCTTGCCGACGTTGATACACTCTGTGAGCCCTGTCGATTTCAATGTTGCCTCGCTCCATCAAGGATGGAAACCAAATCGGGAGCTGACGCTGCAGGAAGGAAACCGCATTGTCTCCCTCCTTGCCCTCCGGAAGGCCCACAAGGCGCAGATTATTACGGCGATGGCGGTCCTCCAGATCTGCTATACAGGCTTGTAGTTTAGCAACTCCCGACATAGCCTCTCTAATCTGTTGTCTGTCTTCACGCTGTGTAACCTGTAAGATATCAGTGCATTTTTGTAGCGTTGCGAGCGAATTGTTCATAGTAGAGACCTCCGTCTCCACTTTACTGAGCTTCTTTTGAAAAGGTTCCATATCGCCTCGCATTGCTTTCACTTCCACACAAAGTTCACGCAGAGATTCTCGCACATCCAAAATCAGCGTGGCTACATCTGGTGTCTCAAGGGGAGGACCATTAGCCTCCATTGCCTCGAGCAGGTTTTTCTTGGCCTTCTTTTTGTGCCATTTAAATTGCGGAGAAGGCGTAGATGAGCACATAAGGTCTGCAGTTCTTTTTTCTGTCGGATCCATAAACGCTTTGATTTAACACAATAGTTGCACCAAGTAGTTGAGAAAATTACCAGACGGTGGTTTGAAGTTTCGGGTTTAAGCCGCCATCTTGGCGTGAGTCCAGCCGGAAGTCCTCAGGAGTACTCCAGTTTTAATCGACATCTCGTTCAGGGGGTTCAATAATATACCTTTAGTTTGAAGCCAATTTTGAAATGAAAGCCAAAATTATTGTACAGGTTTGCAATGAAAGAACATGTGTTCTACGGTTTCAATATCCATTTCACAAAATCCACACGAGTTGTCATTCCAGTTAAATTTGTTATGCAGGAAGTCGTTGGATGGATAGATGTCATTCAAGATTTTAAACGTTACTTCTTTAGCTTTGGGTAGGATTGGGTAGGACAAGTATCGCTTCCTAATTTCCCTTGCCTCCTCCTCACTAAAGTCTTGAAGAACATATTTCCTTCTCAGCTGATTGGGGTGGTATTGTGTTGATAGAACATTTCTTAAAAACTTATTGGTAAACTGCTTGCTTCTTAGGTTTTTGCCTTCAATACAAAGTGACCTCATTTCTGATACACCATTAGAGTACACCAAGAACTGCTGGATCATTATTTTAAGGGGAACTGGGATGGCCTTTATGACTTTATTGTATTCCCTGGGGGGGCAGTGAAAATTAAATTTGGTACATAACTGCCCATATTCCCTTTTCCATCCACGATCCCATAAACAGTGATTTGTTCCTAGACAGTATATATCTGTTGTTCCACAGGGTAGCCTCCTTTGTGTTGCAACGCTATTGTAAACTGCAGCGTATCATATACACACAAAATCGCCGTTTTGCGTACTATAGACACGACTTTTCCAAAGCGTGTATATGTGACGCATGTGATGCGATCGGGTTGCAGAAGCTCCAGTATTGCTCATTTTCTTTTTCAAAGGAGAAATAAAGGAGTCATTAAAAACACTTAATTGAGATTAGCATCTCCTTTTAATCTCAGGTATGACTCCCTCTGATTATTCTGTCTCACCTAGTGAATTTTAGGAGAACGGGGGCGGCTGTGGCTCAGGAGGTAGAGCGGGTTGGCTGTTAATCGGAAGGTCGGTGGTTCAATCCCCAGCTCCCCCAGGCTGTGTGTCGAAGTGTCCTTGGGCAAGACACTGAACCCCGAGTTGCCCCTGGCAGCTGTTCCGCCAGTCTATAAATGTGTGTGAATGTTAGTTTCGTTTGAGCACTTATGGCTCGTTTCCACTGAGTGGTGCGGTTCGGTACGGTACGCAATTATTTGCGTTTCCACTGTCAAAAGTTGTGAATGGTACCAAAAAGCCGAACCGTACCGTACCACTTTTGGGTACCCTTTCGTTGGAGTACCTAGCACAGTGGTACGGTACTAAAAGGTGGAGCTAGACTCACTGCAGAGCGGTGATTGGTTGACAGAGAATCGTCACTTCAGCGTGCTACAAGGGAACTTCGACAACACAAGAAGCCATTTTAAAACACCGTTGACAAATAATGTCGGCATACACCACGCCTATCAAGTAGGGTACTGTTGGCAGTGGAAACGCGAGCCCCGATCATGGTTTAGCGACCCGACCCGAACCGTACCGTACTGAACCGTACCGCACCGCTCAGTGGAAACGAGGCTTTAGGCTCAGTGAGTGAATGGTGAATGCAGAAGTAGTGTAAAAGCGCTTTGAGTAGTCAAAAAGACTAGAAATGCGCTATACAAGTACGGAACATTTACATATGAAATGGAGATTAAAATGAGGTTTAGATGAGAATCTCAAATTTGTCTCCTAAAAGCAAGCTCTGAGCAGCAAAATTTTCCTCTGTCTCACCTATTGCTCCTAGTGAATTTTAGGAGAAACATATGAGAAACATTTTAGACAAAATAGAGATTAAAATAAGGCTTAGATGAGAATCTCAAATTTGTCTCCTGAGCTATAGAAAAGCAAGCTTTGAGCAGTAAAATTTCCTCTGGGTGGACATTCCCAAAACACATGCCAGTTCACATCAGCCTCCCGAGCACCACACAGCCTCCAGCATTTAGCACCAACTGGGTTAAAATGTGCCTTTTGCTTCGGTGATATAAAAAAACACGGGCTTTTATTTGCTAAAATCACTGAATTGATTTGGGACAGGACAGGCATCCATATTTATTTTTTTTTTATTTTTATTTAACCTTTATTTAACCAGGTAGGCCGATTGAGAACAGATTCTCATTTGCAACGGCAACCTGGCCAAGAAGGTGTAAAACGTGCAGAACAACATAGAGTTACACATTGAGTACATGGTACAAATCACAATATATAAAGACAGTGACGATTCCGTAGCATAGAAAATTTAAGTGCAGTAGTGTCTATGTGCAAATAGCGCAGGTGCCGACCATTGAGGGAAGTGGGTCAGATTAATACATAAATGGTATGGCAGCAATAAAATCATGATATACAAATAAATAGAATCTATATATAATAAAAAATAAAATAAAATAAATGTACAGGGTACAGAGATCTATAAACATTTTGTGCAAATTGAGTTCTAAATTACAGGTGGCGTGCAAACAAAGCGAGAGGGGTAGGAGACCTAGCATTGTACATACATCTGACAAGAGTTCAGACAGATTTACTTTAAAGGCAGTGAGGGGGATGAGGGTCTCTAGCTTCAGGGTTTTTTTGTAGCTCGTTCCAGTTGTTGGCGGCAGCGAACTGGAAGGAATGGCGGCCAAAGGTGGTACGGACATTTGGGGTAACCAGAGAGAAATACCTGCTTGAGCGCAAGCTACGGGTGGGTAATGATATAGACACCAAAGAGCGTAGGTATATGGGGGCTCTGCCTAGCAAGCACTTATATATAAGTATATAATGCATAGAGGTCACAGTGGTGGGTCTTAAATGGAGCGCCGGTAACAAAACGGATGGCACAGTGGTAGACCACATCCAATTTTTTCAAGACAGAATTTGAGGCAATTCTGTAAATGACATCACTGAAATCCAGCATGGGTAGAACAGTCGTTCTTACCAAGGCAAGTTTGGCAGCACGAGTAGTAGGAGGCCCTGTTACGGAATAAGCAACCGATTCTGGACTTGATTTTAGATTGAAGGTGGTTTATGTGAGGCTGGAAAGAGAGGGAACTGTCTATTCAAACACCTAAGTATTTGTAAGTGTCCACATATTCCAATTCTGACCCATCTAGCGTTGTGATACTAGTCAGATGAGCCGGAGTGGGAAGCGATCGATTGAAGAGCATGCACTTAGTTTTACCAGAGTTTAGTATATGTATATGGTATATGGACGACAGGCCTTTAATTCCTTTTTGCACAAAACTGAAACTACTATGAAAATGTTTATTTATTTCAAGCAGAATAATATTTGTATAAAAATTATCCAATAATATGAAATACATGTCATTCATTTGATCTAGCTCCGACAGATGTCTTGTGCACTTTTTATTTTGAAGGCAGCAATAAATGAAAACAACAACAACATGGTGCATGATGAGTGAAGTGTGGCAGAAGTTAGCAGAGAGCATCACATGACAGGATTTACAACTTGGATTATTTTTATTAAAAAAAGCAGTGTTGATTCTTTTGATTGGTGGCCCCTTCCAGACTGAAGGAATATAAATAATCAAGGAATGGACACATTCGGACTTAACGAACAGACTTAAGCCTCAAAGGTAACGTCAGTCAGCAATTTTTCCCCTTTCCTCTCCTGTAGTCTACCATGCAGGTTACACTGGTAAACTATAAGAATTAGACTGGGGCTTTTTGTTCCCGTTAAATGAACTAAACGACTGAATTGTGGAGAATCTAACCGATCTTACGATGTGCAGCATGTTCATACTGATTGAGAACACGTTTATTAATATTTGTATTAAGCATCTAGCTTAGAAGCAGCTAAAGCGCGCAACCCTGCAGGGTTTAAGAGGTTTTATACATCCAAGGAACATGAGAGTAAGCTAGGTTGGATGGCCAATGCTGAGCTGGTGGTGTTTAATCACCACAGGTTACAAACCTATTTGTGTTCAGCGCTTCTTTGTTTGGGTCATGTTGTATGAAGTTTTAAAGCCAAAGTTTATGATGAATGGCTCAGCAGCTGCCGCTATTTGTTGCCTCTCTCACGTGAGGCCGCGCGCAGCTGACACTACGTGTTAAGTAGGCAGGTTATAGAAGGGAGGGAATAAGAGCAAGCTCATCAGAAGTTTCCTAAAAATAAACATTGTTCAGGAGTCCCACGCCTCAAGTCCGAAGAAAGTCTTTTGAGGACGAGTCTCAAGTCGAGTCTGAAGTCACTGTGTGTGCGACTTAAGTCCATCTTTAACTCCAGTCCCCATCTCTGTACTCTCCTTTTACTTTACTCCAAATTTTTAATTGGGTTTTGATCCACGGATTTTGAATATCCTTTATAAACTTGTCTAGGTTTCTAAGAGCTGCAGTGTTTTAAATTTAACCCTAGGTTTCTTCCCTTGCCAAATAAACCGGGAGATAATTTGATCTATTTTAGAAAATTATTTTATGGAAATTTCTATAGAAAGGGCTTGAAATAAAAATAAAAAATAAGAAAAGTTCCACCTTTTGATATCTTCTTTAATTTTAATCACAAGGGGGCCATAGTTTATCTCTGCAAGCCGTGAGACATTATTTGGTAGGTATATACCTACATATTTCAATGAACAATTATCCCAGCTTAGCTGAAATTTGTCAGTAAGACATGGTGGAGGGGAATAATTAAAAGCCAACAATTGAGTCTTTTGTACGTTCAATTTATAACCAGAATAACTGCCAAGTTTTTGTAAAAGGTTCATTAATTCAGGAAATGTATTAGAACGGTCACTTAAATATATTAAGATATCATCTGCGTATAGAGCTACCTTATGATCCTCCCCTTTTATATTAATTCCCCCTGATGAAGTCCTTTGTTTGGTTGGCAGTGTAGTTTGGGTCATTGTCCTGATGCATGATAAACTTTCTCCCCATTAGTTTCAGTGCATTTCTCTGTAAATTGGCAGACAAAGTGTTTCTGTCCACTTCTGGACAGAAACTCTGTCCTGTGAAATGCAGAGTCCAGCACTCTGTTGCAGCTCTGATGATAAGCAGGACTAGTGCTTATGTGGAAAATGTGGAAACTGATGCACAACACAAGAGATGATGGGAAGAATATTTGTGAGCTGGAATTTCTTCTTCACCGTCTTTCCCATGTGACCTGAATGCAGCATCAGTGTTACAGGGTGTGACTCCTGTGAACAAAGTGACAGTGTGATATTCCATCTATTTAAATCTCTCTTTACTGATGCTGTTTGAAGCTGCCAAAGGCTCAGTGAAGTGTTTCCATGTCTTCCTGCAGTGAACATCACAGCAGGTTAACAAGTGAAATGTAGAAACTGATGCACAACACAAGAGGGCGCCTTCATCCTGCTAACCAGGGATGTAGTGGAGGTTACAGCTCCTCAGCTCACTTTGTCTGCACTTTGAGTTCACAACATGTTTTTAGGCTGATAAAAAGCTTCCTAGTAAAAGTGCATTGTGTCACACAACATGGTAAATGGTGTCAAAGCACTACAAGTTGCTCCTCTTCCTGCAGTGAGTCACAGCTTGATAACCCCTCCCTCTTCCTCCTGCTCTCCAATCATAGCGAGCTCCACTCTGTCCATATATTTCCTTGTTCCCTCCCCTTCAGATCTACAGTTTGAAGATGGGTGAAACCAACATGTGCTGAAGTCCAGCAGCTGACAGACCCCGTTCACTGCAGAGACACATGCTGTTTAGATCAGAGCTCAAACTAGTTGCACTTCTGAGGAAGTGACACTCAGACAGTCGTTGCCACTGAGAGGTGAAATGGCGCAGAAAGGAGTTCAGCTGGACCGAGAAAAATTCTGCTGTCCGATCTGTCTGGATCTACTGAAGGATCCGGTGGCTACTCCCTGTGGACACAGCTACTGCATGAATTGTATTAAAAGCTTCTGGGATGTAGAGGATGAGAAGAAAATCCACAGCTGCCCTCAGTGTAGGCAGACCTTCACACTGAGGCCTGTCCTGCTGAAAATCCCCATGTTATCAGATTTAGTGGAGGAACTGAAGAAGACTGGACTCCAAGCTGCTCCTGCTGATCACTGCTATGCTGGACCTGAAGATGTGGCCTGTGATTTCTGCACTGGGAGAAAACTGAAAGCCCTCAAGTCCTGTCTGGTCTGTCTGGCCTCTTACTGTGAGAAACACCTGCAGCCTCACTTTGAATCACCTACATTTAAGAAACACAAGCTGGTGGAGCCCTCCAAGAATCTCCAGGAGAACATCTGCTCTCGTCATGATGAGGTGATGAAGATGTTCTGCCGTACTGATCAGCAGAGTATCTGTTATCTCTGCTCTGTGGATGAACATAAAGGCCACGACACAATCTCAGCTGCAGCAGAAAGGACTGAGAGGCAGAGAGAGCTCGAGGTGAGTCGACAAAACATCCAGCAGAGAATCCAGGACAGAGAGAAAGATGTGAAGCTGCTTCAGCAGGAGGTGGAGGCTATCAATGGCTCTGCTGATAAAGCAGTGGAGGACAGCGAGAAGATCTTCACTGAGCTGATCCGTCTGATGGAGAAAAGAAGGTCTGATGTGAAGCAGAAGCTCAGATCCCAGCAGGACACTGAAGTGAGTCGAGTCAAAGAGCTTCAGGAGAAGCTGGAGCAGGAGATCACTGAGCTGAAGAGGAAAGACGCTGAGCTGAAGCAGCTCTCACACACAGAGGATCACAACCAGTTTCTACACAACTACCCCTCACTGTCAGCACTCAGTGAATCTACAGACTCATCCAGCATCAGGATCCGTCCTCTGCGCTACTTTGAGGATGTGACAGCAGCTGTGTCAGAAGTCAGAGACAAACTACAGGACGTTCTGACAGAGACATGGACAAACATCTTAGAGACAGTGACTGAAGTGGATGTTTTACTGTCAGAACCAGAACCAGAGCCCAAGACCAGAGCTGACTTCTTAAAATATTCATGTGAAATCACTCTGGATCCAAACACAGCAAACACACTGCTGTTATTATCTGATGGAAACAGAAAAGCAACATCAGTGGACGAAGAACAGTCTTATTCTCGTCACCCTGACAGATTCACTGAATATCTTCAGGTCCTGAGCAGAGAGAGTCTGACTGGACGTTGTTACTGGGAGGTGGAGTGGAGAGGGAGAGCAGTTGATGTAGCAGTCGCATACAAGAACATCAGCAGAGCAGGGAGAGAAAGTCGATTTGGACGAAATGACAAATCTTGGGCGTTAGAATGTCAGAACAACAGTTATTACTTTTGGTTCAACAAAGTCCAAACTCCCGTCTCAGGTCCTCGGTCCTCCAGAGTAGGAGTGTACCTGCATCACAGAGCAGGTATTCTGTCCTTCTACAGCATCTCTAAAACCATGACTCTCCTCCACAGAGTCCAGACCACATTCACTCAGCCTCTCTATGCTGGACTTGGGTTTTACTGGTCTCCTGAAGTCTCTGCTGAGTTCTGTAAAGTCAAACAGTCAGAAGTCATTTCAGGGACAGTGGGTTAAATTCTGTGTTTTAATCCTTCAACTTATTTTGTCTTCATGTTTGTTGCTGAGAGCTGATTGTTGAGGCCTTGACCTGTCAATCAAACATTGTGGGCGGTACTTTGACGTCCTCTCATTAGTTGCTGTGTAAATGTTTGAGTTTCTTTAGGTGGCGCTCCTTCCTGTGTCTGTTTAGCCATGGAGGCTATCACTGCTCAGGATGACTTTTGTTTACCTGAACTGACTTTTCTCTGCATGAAAATGGAAACTTCTCTGAGCTCTAAATGTTTGTTGAATATTTGGATTGATGTATTTGTATGTTGTTGTTTCTCTTCCACTGCATGGGTCTGAAGAGAGAAAGCAGCAGACCTTCCTTTATCTCAGAGATTTTGTTCTCACTTTGCAAAGAAATCTATAATTACATTCACATTTATTTGATTGGCAGACCAAATGTTGTTGTTGTTGTTGTCCAAAGAGACGTACAAATGAGGGACTGTGAGGTATTTTAAAGTGTAATTCTCCTGATCAGAACCAATAAGAAGCTCATTCTTTTCTTTGACAGAGCTGAGATTCTGCTCAAACACACTGATTGTGTGGATGAAGTGAATCTGTGCATGAAATCATTGAACAAGAGTCATTTAACAGGCTTTACTGATGGGATGTGTGAACAAACTGAACGTTTACATGATGAATAAACAAACATGAACAAAGTCTTTTCTTCTCGTCTTCATTCCAGGGTTTCATACAGAGCTGATGGAGAACATGTGAAACTAATCTGAGAGTATAACTGAGGCAGTTTTCCTCCTGAAACACCACAAAGTACAGAGTTCATGTTTAGAGCAGAAGAGCGTTTGTCAGTCAGTCTCTGTCCTTTCAGCTTTCCTCACTAAAACAGCTTTGTCAAAGAGAAATGAGCAGAGTTTCCTGTCTCTTGTTGCTTTTTACAGCCAACATTTAGTTTGTGCTCTTAGTCAATAAAGAGGATCATTTAAGTTTGGGTGTGAAGAAGTCTAGCTGAGTCAGCAGTGTGTAAAAATGTGTCTGTAATTTCTGTCCTATTAACTTTTTAACATCCTCAAATATGTGATCTGGGGCCAACGGCTCCAAATCTAGTCCTATTTTGTTGTTCTATGACAGGCAACTATGCACCGCCGTCTAGAATAATCATTAGCAAATGTAATGATAATCATAACTAAAGTTAACAAACTGAGGTTAACAAACAGTTTCTAGTATTACGGTGCTTTGTACTGCAGTTCTACGTGCGGTTTGTTCAAGTCGTTTTGCCACAGCTGCAGGTGAGTCTCTTTTTCAGGTGTATTAAAAAGCCGAAAACTAGAATGTGATATGAGTTTTCTGTAGGACAGTTTTGTTCCTGGGATCACAGTACAGTGCAGGTTCCAGAGCGGGGCCCCTGGCTCCAGAGGGCAAAGCGCTCTGCTGTGCTCCGCCTCTCTTTGTATCCGGGACTCTGCTCCCAGCAGCAGAAGAGGAGGGAGGCTCTCCCTGGACGGCTGCGTCCCCACGGACGTCCCCCTCTGCTGGGGTTTGGTCCCTGCTGTAGGTCTGCTTGGACCTGGAGAAGGACAGCCGTCAGAAGAGAGAGAGCTGAGAGGAGCACAGAGGAGAGATCTGAGCTGACAGACCTTCATTTAATGACCTTCCTGTTTGTTTCATGTCACGTCTGCTGCTTCACAAAACACTGGTGGAGCCTAAACATTGTGCTCGCAGAGGAAATTTCCAAGCAATAACATTTTAACAGTATAAGAAAGACTTTAGACTGAAGTGTCTGACAGTGAAACAACTCAACTGTAGCTTGTTGCATCAAGTCCTTTTCCACAGGAACTCTGTAGGTGGAGCGATTCTGTCAGACCACATCAGTCCATCTCCTGTGTGTCCTCCATGCATGGTGTGTGTGCTGGGCGGCAGCTTCATGACGCCATCTAGTGGACTGAAAGCAGAACAGCTGATGGCAGCTTCCTCTGCCTCACACTGCTGTTTTACCATGTATTCATTAAAACTTAACAGTCGCTGTTTAAAAGCTAATACTTATTTAGTAGGTACTACTGACTCGTGCTTAAGTTCTAGTTACTAGTGAGTATTTTTAGTTATTGTTTCCATTGAAATATATTGGCCTCTGCAGTTCAGATATCATCTATTGCTTAGTGAAAAGTAACTGTTTCCATTTTACTAGTATCTATTATTTAGATACCAGTACATATTCATTAGTTGGTAATCGCTTCATTAAAGCTGGAGGACAACAACCCTCTGCTGCAACGAGGTCAGCTGTTAATAACATTAAAATATCACTGATTCATGTTTTATTTATCCAGAGGAGTTTTATTAAACCTGTTTATTTTCAGCATCCTTCTTCTTTAGCTGCCCAGTATAACCAGTATAAAGCTCTTGACTTCAGTTTTGCATTTTCTCCACACACACGCACAGAGGAGAGAAGGGTCGAATGGATAACCACAGGCTGCAGAAGCTGAAAGGGAAGACAAAGCTCATCTCTACCAAAGAAATGAAAAATGAGATACTGGTTGTAGAAGTAGAAACAAGCCATACTAACTTCTATGAACAACACATCTGATTGTTTATTAGCCCAGAGGAGAACTTTGTAGTTTTTTATTTGACATGCAGTTCAGTGTGAAATCCTGCACCCTTAGCTTTGGAGTCATCCAGTATCTCTTGTGTTCTCTCTGGTTTTCCTGATGTTTCACTCAGTTTATTGCGACCCGCTACCAATTTGCACTGGACGGGTAACAACCAATCAGAATGTGTGAGCTGTGCGTTGCTGTCCACAGTATTATATGGGTCAGAAAGAGCTGAGGGGACGAAACCAGACAAACTGGTGAACCAACACAGTAAAGTGAAAGCTGCACAGAAATGCAGAGTCTGGAATCTGGAATGTTTCTTCGTTTCCTTCTGGGTCTTTCATTGCAGACCAGTCAGCGTCTCTTGCAAGGCCTGCTGGAAGAGAGAGAAAATGGCTACAGAACAACCAAGAAACAATCCAATACATCAAGCAGAAGATCAGGGAGAATCCACCTGCTGATAGAAGCATCAACCTCTTCCACTGTTTGAAGGAAGTGGATGATCGAGGTCCAACAGTCCCTGAGTTCAGGAAGTCTCTGCACAGATAAACTCTCTCCTGCTCAGTGTTCATTTCTGGTCTTCATTTTACTGTCATCAGAAAAAAATCTGGACATGTTTGACCTGAAGAAATACTCTGCTTCAGAGGAGGCTCTTCTGAGGCTGCTGCCAGTGGTCAAAGCCTCCCAGAAAGCTCTGCAGGTACCCAGAGAGCTGAAAATATTAATATACTGTACGTACTTTAAATTGTCTTCAGATCTTTTTTCTTGTTATTTCTCCAGACTGAGTCTCTGTAACCTCTCAGAGAGAAGCTGCTCTGTGCTCAGTTCTCAGCTCCCAGTCCTCTAGTCTGAGAGAACTGGACCTGAGTAAGATCAACCTGCAGGATTCAGGAATGAAGCTGCTGTATGATGGAATGGAGAGTCCACATTGTGAACTGGAAGCTCTCAGGTCAGGATTCATCAACATGTTCAGCAGATTGCCATGTATATCTCAATTTAAAGGAAAAACAAGTGAATTATGAAGAATTAAGCGTGAAGCTTAACATATCTTGATATGATGTTTATTTCATGTTGCAGTGGGTGAAATGGGAATTATTTTCTGCCACTGTTGTTAAACCTGTAAAAGCAGAAAGGACCTGCATTATGTCAACAACTGAGCCAAGAAGAAAAAAACTCCAAAAGAAAACACAAAGCTTATTATTATTATTTCAAACAGAAACTGGTGGACCAATCATAAAGAGCTTTTTCTACACCACATCAATGGAGCACTCTGTTTTTTGACACGTGACATTTTTTTCAATATAAACAAACTGCAGAAAGGCAACTTGAGTTCAGCGTTACACACAGACAGCTACTCTCCAATTCTCTGCAAAATGCATCAGTCCCGCTGCAAATTTCACCCAAAGTCCAATGCCGCAAACCATTTCACTCCAGCAGCTTCCTGTCAAAAGTTATTCAGCAATGCATGTCAACCTCCAATGTCTTCCCCTTGTCCTCATCCCCATTCCTGCCTGCCTGTGTCTGCTGCCTCCTTCCTACAGCCTTCCCAGTGGCTTTTCACTAACAATAGCCACTCTGGGACCAATGTGACCAAGGTCTTTGTGACCCAGGTTCCCCAAGTGGTTGTGGTCAATTAAGAATGGTCTGGTGAAAGAGCTGCCTCCCATTACAGCCAGAAGCTCCCAGGTTCAAGTCCACCTCCGCTTCAGAAGAGCCTGGCTCCTCTCCCAGCACGTAACCATTCCCTGTACCACCCCAGGGGGCTGCCCATCAGATTTACCATTGAAAATTCAACTTCACTCCATCAGGTCTGTAAATTTTGCGCTCTCTTCTTCCTTTAGTGTTACAGCATTCTTGTAATTATTCTATACTTTTACTCTTTATTTATTGCTATTTTTTCTTCATGTTCATGTGTACTGTAAGGACCAATTCATACCAAGGCAAGTTCCCCATATCCGTAAAATACAACTTGGCAATAAAGCTCCTTCTGATTCTGATCCTCCAATGTCTAGTCCTGCTTATCATCCCCGTTCCTGACTGCCTCGGTCTGTGCCTGATTCCTACAGCCTTCCCAGTGGCTTTTCACTAACCCCAACCGCTCGGGGGACAATGCCTAAATCCAACACTCACTGAGGCCTTGCGACCAGGCCTCTCGGGGTTCCGCAATGACTCCAAACAGCCTCAAACATCAGGACCACACTCCGCTGACTTTTTTAACTTGTGGGAAATGTGAAATCTGGCCTTTAAAGGGACTGTGCATGGTTTTTACTTGACTGGAAGGGAATGTGCAATCACTAAATATAATAGCGTGCCATATCTACCATCATGACTGCTGTGGCTCAATGTGTAACGCTGGATACTATGTAACAATCTAAGTGTTAATGTGATTCCACTATGACTGTGTGTGTAGATGGAAGTCACATTTTATTACGCTGATATGTCTTGTGTGACTCTATTGTCATTTCTTAAATGTTAGTGTCAGCTGCGGTTGTTGTGATGGTTGTGTGATGCCAGACGCTGTGGTCCCTTCGATTTCTCCAAAGGGAGATGATAAAAGGCTAACCTTGTCTTTGTTCTGTTACTGAATGCCAACACTTGTACTGTGTGGTGTCAGTGCATTACATTTGTTTGTTTGGACAAATAAATCCTGCTTATCATCCCCTTTCCTGTGATGGAAATGTGCTATTTTACTGGGTTTACTGATGTACCTTTTTATGCTGCATTATTATAGGCCTATGTAACCCTTATTACGAGGTAGTAATAGGTGTAGTAGTCTAAAGTAGTCTTGAAGGTTATCATTAATGTGGACCAGAATCAGAAGATGCTAAATTGTTAAGAGCCTGAGAATTGAATATCAATAAAAAGAATACCACACCAGAATGACTGTTTGCATTAAGTTTATTAAATACACAGGGCTGGTGCATACATAAAAAACAATTATGAAAAATAACAAACTAAAAAAATAAAGTGCGCATGTAAATAAAGTCCCTTTCTTTGTAGTTTCTTTGAGCTCAGTTCGTCCTCAGTTCCACTTGCATGTATTGACAAGAGTTCAACTTTAACCGTTGGGGCCCTTTTAAATCTGTATTAGTATTTGTCCTACCAACATAGAGATGAAGAAGATCCTTGCAAACCGCCTAAAGTCAGAGTTAAGTGGATAACGCAGCCCCCTACGCTCAGGTGCAGGCGCCAAAAGGACGTGCAGAGACGCAAAACTAAAGGCGTAACTGTAACAGAGCCTAGCAGGCAGCTGATTGGTCAGCTCACTGCATCATACAGTTCACCCATTTGTTCACTTAAAAGTCCATCAAAGATAATGAGAAAAACAAAAGTTAACCCTTAGTGACTTGGTCAGACAGCTAAATAGTGTTTCTTATTATTAAGCCTGGGCTACACCTATGTTTTTCACTGCATGCTTTTTGATCATTTTATTATGTTGCAGCTAGGTCAAGGTTGTCGCGGGAAAGTAGCTCCTTAGAGGCTTTTCATATCTGACCGTCCTTGATAGACCTTCATCTCAGGACAGTTGGTTCCTACACCCAGACTGGTTGTGCTCTGTATGTCTGCCTGACCTTTTGCAAAGAATAAAAGACTTCAAGGACCTCGGGACTGAACTCTTTATTTCACAAGACTCACTTAAGGTTTCATTCCCGTTACACTGCTGATAATGTGTCATGGCCGTCGCTGCTCATGCCATGTTATGAGCTCAGTAAGCTGATTTTTTTCTTTTAATGGCAGAAATATGGTGGAAGGAAGTTTTTAGCCTCTCCAAAGTTAGAAATCTTGCTTTTCTGTGGTCAAAAATGTATGGTTTGCAACGGCATTGATGTTGGACAATTCTACACAACATGGCCTCCAAAACGGTATTTCCGGGCCAGAAATGGCAGCCATCTTGATTTTTGCGTGGCTAAGGGGTTTTAACTACAGACTGTGCAGAACTCGGCTGCTCGGCTTTAAACCAGAACCAAGAGGTCCGATCACATCACACCTGTTTGAGCCTCTTTACATCGGCTCCCTGTTTGTTTCAGGACTGATTTTAAGATCTTATTGATCACTTTTCAGGCTCTCCAGGACCTGGCTCCAGATTAGATTTTGGATCTTTGAACTCCTTATGAGCCTTTGTGTAGTTTGAGATCTTCGGGCAGGGGTCTCCTGTCTCTGTCTGGGTCCAGGCTGAAAGCTAAAGGGCCCAAAACACACTTTGATTATTTATTTTGCTCTTTTATCCTGTCTCTCATCTTCTTTCCATCAGCTCCCCAGACCTGCCATCCTCAAGCTGTCCACCAGAGGCCCTCAGACTGTTACTCCTTTCCCTGTCACCTGACTGCCCCGCCGACCTGCACACCTGTTCCCACTTACTCTGTACTGCAGTTACCTGGCCTACTCCGCCTACTCCTCACCTAACACTCATTCCCTCATCAGACCATAGATCCCAGTTCACTTCCTCTGTTCAGGACCAGTTCATCAAAGCGGCCTTGTTAGACTTTGTGTTTCTATCACCTGGACTTGGAGATGCTCACCAACACCTGAAGCTCATGTATGTAAAATAAATCCCTGAGCTGCACCAGTCTGCCTGTTTCATCTGTGTTGGGGTCCAGTCCCCATTGTCCTGCAAAACCCACCGTGACAGAGTCTCAAATGTTTCAGGATCCACTGAGCCCAACACCCACATCATCCTGAGCAGCAGTGACGAAGCCCCTGAGTGGCTGCACTGAGGTTAATGTCCAGGTGGACGGGCACAAAGTGACTGTGGACAGTGGAGAGGTGGACATGTCTTTGGCTGTGGGTCCTGCTCAGGTCCTTTATTATGTCTGCGTTGCCGATCCAAGTCAGCAGAAGGAGACGTTTTCTTTTTCGAGGTGTTTATCCTGAAGCTTGAAACTCTGACTGCCAGAGTACCAACAGCTGCGCAGAGGTGGAGGTTACTGAGTGTACATCAAGCTGGAGCATCTGATCCAGGAGCAGCGCAGCGCTCAGGCCAAACTCAGCCAGGTAAACACCAAAGTCACACCTGCAGCTCAAACTGAGAACTTCCAGCTGACAGACTGGGGCTTTTAGGAATGGGCCAAAACACCAGAAGGCACAAACAGAAACCTGCTAACAAACCTGTGTTCTCCAGCAGGCAAAGGAGCGCTACCAGCAGGCCAGAGGAGGAGTGACTGAGAGGACCAGAGTCCTGGCAGAGGTCAGTGAACACATCGTACATTTTCACTCTGCAGTCGAGTCCATGTGGAGAAAGATCTTCAAGAGTTTGAGGGAGAAACATCTTCGGAGTTTGACTCTCTGTACCAGAGTCTTTGGGTTTCCTACTGTTTTCCAGCTCCTCACCTGTTCTCGGCTGACAGCTAAACTTCCTGAAGCTGACCATGAAATGAAAATCTGATTCTTTCCATTTGGTTCGAAGTATTTCCATGTTGTTTAATCACAACTCAAGAAGTCAGAGACATTTTAACCTCCAGCCTCAAATCTCACATTCACAAATACTATTTACTGCCTGAGAGCTGATGGGAAGAATAATTGTGAGCTGGCAACTCTTCTTCACCATCTTTCCCATGTGACCCATGCAGCATCAGTGTTACAGGGTGTGACTCCTGTGAACAAAGTGACATAGTGTGATATTCCATCTGTCTTTACTGATGCTGTTTGAAGCTGCCAAAGGCTCAGTGAAGTGTTTCCATGTCTTCCTGCAGTGAACATCACAGCAGGTTAACAAGTGAAATGTGGAAACTGATGCACAACACAAGAGGGCGCCTTCATCCTGCTAACCAGGGATGTAGTGGAGGTTAAAGCTCCTCAGCTCACTTTGTCTGCACTTTGAGTTCACAACATGTTTTTAGGCTGATAAAAAGCTTCCTAGTAAAAGTGCATTGTGTCACACATCATGGTAAATGGTGTCAAAGCACTAAAAGTGCAGATACAATGTCTGTTTGCTTCATTAAAAATACAGTCAGCTCTCTGTGTGAAGTTCAGGTCAAAGGGTGAACTTTATCCTGAGACTCTTGTGTTCAGTTTGTTCACTTCAGTTCATCCTCCTTTATTTACACTTCAAAGAAGTGAGCACATCATTATACAGCAGTTTAAGGATTTTATGACAGTTTAGTTTGATTATAGTCAGTGAACTAAGCAGTAAAAGAAAACTGAACAGAATTTGAGGAAGAGTTGGAGAAATATGGAGCCAAGAAGTATTTTACAATTAAAAACTTTATTGTCTTTGTTGTGTATTTTATTTTCTTTAAAACATTTTAGCATAGTTTAATATTTTGATTTATTATCATCGTAGAATTATATTATATTCTTCCATTTATCCTGCATACTTAATTGTTCTAACCAAAGACAACTATTATAAGCAGTTTGACTTTTATGAAGAGGTCCAGGTCCAAAGGCCCGAGAGAGATAAGGATCCAGTATCAGTAAGACACGTATTAGTTTATGAGTACACGTAGCAAACTGTCAGATGTAACAGGGCCATAAATCAGTATTTCCCAACGGAATAAGGGAGTTTAACCACCTGTGGGAGATGATAAGAATTTTCTGCCAAGAACACACGTCAGAAGGCTACTTTGAAAAAAACCCTTAAGTTTCTGTTGAGAGAAATATTGTATTGCAGAAGGGTCTTTAACCACCATGGTTGATTTAAAATGATTGTGTAACCAGAAAACATGTTTTCAAAAAATATTATTTTATTTGTATAAGTTTTAGTAGTCTTAAATTATGCATGTCTGTCTTTTAAAAAAATACAATTTGACCTTCAGGAGATTCTAATGGTGAATTTTAGGTCTAGAGCATCCATCAAAGATAAAAGCAGTGTTATTACAACAATTTATAGTTAAAAATGATTAACTTTGATAGACAAAACGTAAAATGATTAATAAAGATTTTGGTAAATAAGTACACTAGAGATAGAAGCAAAGGAAAAGAAATTCACCATCAGGACAGGCCAGAAAAGGTGTGGTCAGCGAACACAGAGGAGGAGAACACGTAGAAATCCTGCCTACGTGGGAGGAGACTGAGGATGATGTGAAAAGGTGTTCGCTGACTGCACACTCTGGCCTAGCCCTGAACTTTTCTTCATTATCTTCAAACAGGAGCAGGTTTTAACCGAGGCTTCGCTGTAAATGAGGAAACAAAGTTAAATTCCACAGAGCCGCTCCTCTTCCTGCAGTGAGTTACAGCTTGATAACCCCTCCCTCTTCCTCCTGCTCTCCAATCACAGCGAGCTCCACTCTGTCCATATATTTCCTTGTTCCCTCCCCTTCAGATCTACAGTTTGAAGATGGGTGTAACCAACATGTGCTGAAGTCCAGCAGCTGACGGGCCCCGTTCACTGCAGAGACACCTGCTGTTTAGATCAGAGCTCAAACTAGTTTCACTTCTGAGGAAGTGAAACGCAGACAGTCGTTGCCACTGAGAGGTGAAATGGCGCAGAAAGGAGTTCAGCTGGACGGAGCAAAATTCTGCTGTCCGATCTGTCTGGATCTACTGAAGGATCCGGTGGCTATTCCCTGTGGACACAGCTACTGCATGAACTGTATTAAAAGCTTCTGGGATGTAGAGGATGAGAAGAAAATCCACAGCTGCCCTCAGTGTAGGCAGACCTTCACACCGAGGCCTGTCCTGCTGAAAAACACCATGTTAGCAGATTTAGTGGAGGAACTGAAGAAGACTGGACTCCAAGCTGCTCCTGCTGATCACTGCTATGCTGGACCTGAAGATGTGGCCTGTGATTTCTGCACTGGGAGAAAACTTAAAGCCCTCAAGTCCTGTCTGGTCTGTCTGGCCTCTTTCTGTGAGAAACACCTCCAGCCTCATTATGATGTGGCTCCATTAAAGAAACACAAGCTGGTGGAGCCCTCCAAGAAGCTCCAGGAGAACATCTGCTCTCGTCATGATGAGGTGATGAAGATGTTCTGCCGTACTGATCAGCAGAGTATCTGTTATCTCTGCTCTGTGGATGAACATAAAGGCCACGACACAATCTCAGCTGCAGCAGAAAGGACTGAGAGGCAGAGAGAGCTCGAGGTGAGTCGACAAAACATCCAGCAGAGAATCCAGGACAGAGAGAAAGATGTGAAGCTGCTTCAGCAGGAGGTGGAGGATATCAATGGCACTGCTGATAAAGCAGTGGAGGACAGCGAGAAGATCTTCACTGAGCTGATCCGTCTGATGGAGAAAAGAAGGTCTGATGTGAAGCAGAAGCTCAGATCCCAGCAGGACACTGAAGTGAGTCGAGTCAAAGAGCTTCAGGAGAAGCTGGAGCAGGAGATCACTGAGCTGAAGAGGAAAGACGCTGAGCTGAAGCAGCTCTCACACACAGAGGATCACAACCAGTTTCTACACAACTACCCCTCACTGTCAGCACTCAGTGAATCTACAGACTCATCCAGCATCAGGATCCGTCCTCTGCGCTACTTTGAGGATGTGACAGCGGCTGTGTCAGAAGTCAGAGACAAACTACAGGACGTTCTGACAGAGACATGGACAAACATCTTAGAGACAGTGACTGAAGTTGATGTTTTACTGTCAGAACCAGAACCAGAGCCCAAGACCAGAGCTGACTTCTTAAAATATTCATGTGAAATCACTCTGGATCCAAACACAGCAAAGACGCAGCTGTTATTATCTGAGAGGAACAGAAAGGTAACAGTAATGAAAAAAGAACAGTCTTATTCTCGTCACCCAGACAGATTCACTGAATATCTTCAGGTCCTGAGTAGAGAGAGTCTGACTGGACGTTGTTACTGGGAGGTGGAGTGGAGAGGGGAAGGAGTTTGTGTAGCAGTCGCATACAAGAACATCAGCAGAGCAGGGAGTGAAAGTGAATTTGGACAAAATGACAAATCTTGGGCGTTAGATTATTGGAACAACTTTTTGTACAACAAAGTCCAAACTCCCGTCTCAGGTCCTTGGTCCTCCAGAGTAGGAGTGTACCTGGATCACAGAGCAGGTATTCTGTCCTTCTACAGCATCTCTGAAACCATGACTCTCCTCCACAGAGTCCAGACCACATTCACTCAGCCTCTCTGTGCTGGACTTTGTCTTTATTATTCTTATGGAGACACAGCTGAGTTCTGTAAAGTCAAATAGTCAGAAGTCATTTCAGGGACAGTGGGTTAAATTCTGTGTTTTAATCCTTCAACTTCTTTTGTCTTCATGTTTGTTGCTGAGAGCTGATTGTTGAGGCCTTGACCTGTCAATCAAACATTGTGGGCGGTACTTTGACGTCCTCTCATTAGTTGCTGTGTAAATGTTTGAGTTTCTTTAGGTGGCGCTCCTTCCTGTGTCTGTTCAGCCATGGAGGCTATCACTGCTCTGGATGACTTTTGTTTACCTGAACTGACTTTTCTCTGCATGAAAATGGAAACTTCTCTGAGCTCTAAATGTTTGTTGAATATTTGGATTAATGTATTTGTATGTTGTTCTTCTCTTCCACTGCATGAGTCTGAAGAGAGAAAGCAGCAGACCTTCCTTTTGTTCTCACTTTGGAAAGAAATCTATAATTACATTCACATTTATTTGTTTGGCAGACCAAATGTTGTTGTTGTCCAAAGAGACCTCCAAGTGAGAGACTGTGAGTAATTTTAAAGTGTAGAAGAGCATTTGTCAGTCAGTCTCTGTCCTTTCAGCTTTCCTCACTAAAACGGCTTTGTCACAGAGAAATGAGCAGAGTTTTCTGTCACTTGTTGCTTTTTACAACCAATATTTTGTTTCTTTGTTTGAAATGCATCTAAAACAGTCACCATGAGGGTTCCTGACAGCTGGGACTGATTTTTTGCTCCATCACTGCTAAAGTTACTCCACCTTTTCCAGCACAGACCAGCAGCTGGAAATCAAGTATCAACCTGTTTTAAACAGCCTCCTGTATTACTGCAGCTTCAGTTTCTAAGGTGAGGACAAAGCAAAGCACTTGAGAGTGGAAGTGAAGCTGCAGCTAAGTGAGGGGGAGAGTCTTGTGAGGAGAAAAAGCAGCAGGCAGGTGTCTCTGTGCTGATCTGACACTTTAATGTCCCAGTGGTCCCTGAAGGCAACAGTCTGACATCTGGCTGTTGATATTGTCCCAAAGCAGAATGTGGTAATAAAATGTTGTCTTATAAATCAGCTGTGATGATGAAAACATGCTAAACTCCCACTGCTGCTACCATTACTACACCTACTGCATCACTGCAGATACTTATTATTACAGTAAGAATGATCAATATGATGAATCTAAGTGTTGACCAGCAACATCGCACAAATAAATATAATGAAGCTCAGGATGAAATGTGCAGTTTGGATGAGTTAAAGGACATGATGACAGCCTGACACTGTAGTTTCTCAGCATGATCTCTGTTGTGTCAGGTGCGTTTAACTGGTCTCTGGTCCACGTGGACCAGATGCATCGATACAGCGGGATCAAGTCCTCGTTCAAAAGGGCCAAGGTGCGTTCACTGACCTGGTTCAACAATAACAGCAGTGATGGCTGTTTCACAGATGTCTGTGTGTGTGTGCATCTGGCTCCACCTGCTGTTTCTTACAATTGCTAAGACACATTTCTGAAACCTTCACCCATATTCTCAAAACTTCAAACACAAAACTCAAAAAACAAAGCTTTCAAACAGAAACAGCCAGAAATACAGAACACAGCGTCCAGGGCATGTAGTTACAGAAAATGGTTTTTGCATAGAGGAAACACATTTTCCACTTTAAAAAGTACAGTAATCACAACTTAGTCCAGTAAATATATACTGCAAGTAATGCAGTGTTGATCATCTGTGTTTTCATATCCAGTACGCCCAAAGAACAAAGAAAACTATAAATAAAAGCTTAGAATCACGTTTTGAATGCACAGACTGGGACGTGTTTTATAGTTCCTGTCCTGATTTAAATGAACTTACACAAACTGTGTCATCTTAAATATCTTTCTGTGTAGACAGTAATATTCCCTGTAAAAACATCACAGTATTCCCTAACAACAAACCAGGGATCTTCATGCAGCTTTGAGGGGAATCAAAGCGATGTCCTCAGCTACTCAGGGAAGCGGAGACAGCAGGAAACCTGTAACAATTAGCGGAATTAATGATGCTGATCTGAATGCTTTTAACAATTTCTAACTTTTCTGAAAATATTTCTTGTTTGAGAGATGCTCTGTTTTCTCAAAATGATGTCACCATCAGTCAAGAGTGTGTCAGGGACCATCTGAATAAGGTCAACACCAGGACGGCCCCTGGACCTGGTCCTGTCTGTGGGCGGACACTGCGCTATTATACCGACCAGCTGAGCAGTGTCCTCCAGCACATCTTCCAGATGTCACTGGAGAGTAGTGTAATTCCCACTATCTGGAAATCCTCCAAAGTGATCCTAGTTCCTAAGATCAGCAAACCAGGGCAACTGAATGATTTCAGGCCTGTTGCTTTAACATCACTAATTATGAAGGTACTGCAGAAAATCATTAAAAACCTGGTGCTATCATCTGCAGAGGGAAGACTTGACCCCCTGCAATTTGCCCATCAAGCGGGGAGGGGAGTAGAATAGCTTATATAAGCATTTAGACAAACCCAAATCCCATGCCAGGCTTCTGTTTGCAGACTTTTCTTCAGCTTTTAATACAATACTACCAAATCTTTTAATAGACAAGCTGCTGTGTGATTTTAACTTGCCTCACCAACTTGTTCAATGGATTTTAGATTTTTGAACTGTTAGAGAGCAGAGGGTCTTTGTAAATTTCTCAGACTCCTTATTGCTCTCTGCAGGATCACCTCGAGGGTGCGTCCTTTCACCCCTTCTTATCATGTACTCAAATGGCTGCAGAAGCGCCCAGGAGAGCAGCTGTTTGGTTTTCTGATGACGACTGCGTTGTCGTCGATCCTCCAAGGTCCAGTATCTGACCACGGGAACGGTCTGACTGACTTTATCTCATGGTGTGAGAACCATTTCCTCGACTTAAATGTTTCTAAAACCAAAGAATTAGTTATTGACTTTGGGCAAAAAGTTCTTCTGTTGGACTGAAGTAAGGGCTGTTTACACTTTTTTCCAACTGCTGACACACGTTTTCAAAACTATGTCTCCTTTTTTCAAAACTCTGCACACAATTCCCCAAACTGCTCAGACAAAATGCAAAACGCCTCGTATGTCCTTCAGAAGGAAACACTGCATTCAAAATGCCATAAACACATCCCAAAATGAAGCACTGGCATCAGATGGCAAACACTTTTTCCATAGTAGTAAATTATTGGATCTACCATTTACACACTGTTGCTCTAAATCTAAAGCTCTGCTGTCTTTCACAGGCTCATGTGTACGTCTCCATACAATGATCCAGAGTGAAAGTAATCTTCTAAGAGGTGCTGAAAAGTTCTCTGTAAACACCAATACAATGTTCAAACAGAAAATATTGATTTGGCAACAAGTGACTGTTGTAACAGCAGCACAGTGTCGCATACAGCAGCGTACAAGAACAGGAAACCAGAAACATAGAAACTACAGTAAAAGGATCATTTTTACTTTCATTGCTAACAAATACTGTAATACTTATTTTACAATACTGTACTGCTGAATTAACTATTAGATTGTTGACACCTGTTCTAATTTGTAAAGCAGCTCCAGTTGGGCCGGACTCTCAGTCCAGCTTCTCTCATGGTCGACCTGTGGCTGATCACATGATCAGTAAGTGTGGCCCTGATCTCATCAGTGATCTCCTTCCTTCTCTTCTTTGCCCTCGTCCTCCTCCTCTTCCTACTTGAACTTGTCCCCGTTGTCGTCCCCTGCCTCTCCCTCCTCCTCCCCTTGCTCTCTGTCCACTGTTGGCATCCATTGTTGGAAACAGGTGATCTGACCTTTGACCTATGTATAGGTCTGCTGCAGCCTGAAGCAGTGATTGGTTAGTGATCAGTTCAGCAGTTAGTGTTTGCACATGTGAGGAGCGGCTGTGTGACCTGGTGAAGAAGCGCAGCGTTTTGATTGGATGTGTTTGGAAAAGGAAAGCAGCTCACTTCCTGTTAGATTTTTGTGTCTTAGTTTTTTGGAAAAAGTGTTTTACGCCGTTGAAACCGGAGTGAAAGGCTGAGAAACAGCTGGTGGTTTTGGAGATTTGACGTGAGGTTTTGCTCTTTGAGTGAGAGGTTTCAAAAATCCTGTGACATGTAAAGATTTTGTGTAAAATCAGCTGTAAAAAAACTGTAAAGCACTTGCTTAGCAGGACACCACAGTGAAAGCTGAGCACCCAGAGAAGTAAGAAGATGTTCAGTGTTACATGGCCCCAGGCTGAATGAGGGTAGAGAACCTGTCCCTGACTTACAGCTCGGTCAAAGTGTCACATTGCCACCACGCTGGCCAGGGACTCGACCACAGATTGGTTTGATCACATCATTAGAAACAAGTGTGCAGAATCAGGAGTCGTTCTGTGTGAAAGATGACAGCTGTGTTGTAGTTGTGTTAACTTTTGCCACATGTATTTACCATTTTGCAACACGAGTGCATCACAGTGCAAAATGAGTTTTAGTGAGTGAGAACGTGTTTAGAGTTTTGCAAAAAGAGTGGATGAGATTTGCAAACAGGGTCTTAACGAGCTGAACTTGTTTCAGGTTTTGCCAAAAGAGTGACTGATTCGACAAACGGGTTTAGGCCACTGAGCTCCGGGTTCAGAGAACGGGCTTTAGTGTTTTAGCAGCTGTGAAAACTGTAATAAACTGAACTGGACTCTCTGGTACCTTCATCACAAAACACATGCTGCCACCTACTGGTCACCTGTCACAGCACATCAGGCCTGGTGCAAGAAATCTTAGCGCCTGATTAGAAAGCAGTTTGTGCTTTGAGCAACACGTCTCCGAAGTTTGTCCAGTCAACGCTTTTATCACCTCAGAAATGTTGCAAAAATAAGAGATGCAGAAACTGTTGTACGTGCTTTTGTTTCCTCGCGCCTCGATCACTGCAGCAGCCTCTTCTCTTGTCTCAGTCAAAGAACCTTGAGACGACTGCAGACTGTGCAGAACTCAGCTGCTCGGCTTTAAACCAGAACCAAGAGGTCCGATCACATCACACCTGTTTGAGCCTCTTTACATCTGCTCCCTGTTTGTTTCAGGACTGATTTTAAGATCTTATTGATAACTTTTCAGACTCTCCAGGACCTGGCTCCAGATTAGATTTTGGATCTTTTAACTCCTTATGAGCCTTTGTGTAGTTTGAGATCTTCGGGCAGGGGTCTCCTGTCTCTTTCTGGGTCCAGGCTGAAAGCTAAAGGGCCCAAAACACACTTTCATTATTTATTTTACTCTTTTATTTCTTCTTTTATCCTGATTATTTAAAATTTTATCCCCCCTCATGTATTTTATCACATACTGTGGTATCTTTCTCTCTCTGTGTCTCTTCTGAAGCACTTTGTACTTTGTTTTGATGAGTAAAGTCTATAAATAAAGTTTATTATTAGAATAGAAATCCCAGTCTTCTGTAGTCCAGCTGTGGTCACAGTTTGCTCCTCAGTCCCTCTCTTCAGCCACACTCTCTCATCCCCAACCCTCTGCATCTGTCCTGTCTCTCATCTTCTTTCCATCAGCTCCCCAGACCTGCCATCCTCAAGCTGTCCACCAGAGGCCCTCGGACTGTTACTCCTTTCCCTGTCACCTGACTGCCCCGCCCACCTGCACACCTGTTCCCACTTCCTCTGTCCTGCAGTTACCTGGCCTACTCCGCCCACTCCTCACCTGCAACTCAGTGTACAATGAGTGTACATCAACAAGCAGCTGGAGCATCTGATCCAGGAGCAGCGCAGCGCTCAGGCCAAACTCAGCCAGGTAAACACCAAAGTCACACCTGCAGCTCAAACTGAGAACTTCCAGCTGACGGACTGGGGCTTTTAGGAATGAGCCAAAACACCGGAAAGAAGAGAAGAAACGTTGTTCTGTCCTGAAACACGTTCAGGGTTCAAACTGTAGCTGTCACCTCCTTCACATGAGGTCAAACTAAAGTTTGGAAATATTAATAATGTTTAGTTTAAGGCACAAACAGAAACCTGCTAACAAACCTGTGTTCTCCAGCAGGCAAAGGAGCGCTACCAGCAGGCCAGAGGGGGAGAGACTGAGAGGACCAGAGTCCTTGCAGAGGTCAGTGAACACATCGTACATTTTCACTCTACAGTCGAGTCCATGTGGAGAAAGATCTCCAAGAGTTTGAGGGAGAAACATCTTCAGAGTTTGACTCTCTGTACCAGAGTCTTTGGGTTTCCTGCTGTTTTCCAGCTTCTCACCTGTTCTCAGCTGACAGCTAAACTTCCTGAAGCTGACTATGAAATGAATATCTGATTCTTTCCATTTGGTTCCAAGTATTTCCATGTTGTTTAATCACAACTCAAGAAGTCAGAGACATTTTAACCTCCAGACTCAAATCTCACATAACCAAATACTATTTACAGCCTGAGAGCTGATGGGAAGAATATTTGTGAGCTGGAAACTCTTCTTAATCGTCTTTCCCTTGTGACCTGAATGCAGCATCAGTGTTACAGGGTGTGACTCCTGTGAACAAAGTGACATAGTGTGATATTCCATCTGTCTTTACTGATGCTGTTTGAAGCTGCCAAAGGCTCAGTGAAGTGTTTCCATTTCTTCCTGCAGTGAACATCACAGCAGGTTAACAAGTAAAATGTGGAAACTGATGCACAACACAAGAGGGCGCCTTCATCCTGCTAACCAGGGATGTAGTGGAGGTTAAAGCTCCTCAGCTCACTTTGTCTGCACTTTGAGTTCACAACATGTTTTTAGGCTGATAAAAAGCTTCCTAGAAAAGTGCATTGTGTCACACATCATGGTAAATGGTGTCAAAGCACTAAAAGTGCAGATACAATGTCTGTTTGCTTCCTTAAAAATACAGTCAGCTCTCTGTGTGAAGTTTAGGTCAAAGGGTGGAGTTTATCAGGCGACTCTTGTGTTCAGTTTGTTCACTTCAGTTCGTCCTCCTTTATTTACACTTCAAAGAAGTGAGCACATCATTATACAGCAGTTTAAGGATTTTATGACAGATTAGTTTGATTATAGTCAGTGAACTAAGCAGTAAAAGAAAACTGAACAGAATTTGAGGAAGAGTTGGAGAAATATGGAGCCAAGAATTATTTTACAATTAAAAACTTTATTGTCTTTGTTGTGTATTTTATTTTCTTTAAAACATTTTAGCATAGTTTAATATTTTGATTTATTATCATAGAATTATATTATATACTTCCATTTATCCTGCATACTTAATTGTTCTAACCAAAGACAACTATTATAAGCAGTTTCTCTTTTATGAAGAGGTCCAGGTCCAAAGGCCCGAGAGAGATAAGGATCCAGTATCAGTAAGACACGTATTAGTTTATGAGTACACGTAGCAAACTGTCATATGTAACAGGGCCATAAATCAGTATTTCCCAACGGAATAAGGGAGTTTAACCACCTGTGGGAGATGATAAGAATTTTCTGCCAAGAACACACGTCAGAAGGTTACTTTGAAAAAAACCCTTAAGTTTCTGTTGAGAGAAATATTGGTTTGTGAAATGTAATGAAATGTATTGCAGAAGGGTCTTTAACTGCCATGGTTGATTTAAAATGAGTGTGTAACCAGAAAACATGTTTTCAAAAAATATAATTTTATTTGTATAAGTTTTAGTGGTCTTAAATTATGCATGTCTGTCTTTTAAAAAAATACAATTTGACCTTCAGGAGATTCTAATGGTGAATTTTAGGTCTAGAACATCCATCAAATATAAAAGCAGTGTTATTACAACAATTTATAGTTAAAAATGATTAACTTTGATATACAAAATGTAAAATGATTAATAAAGATTTTGGTAAATAAGTACACTAGTGACAGAAGCAAAGAAAAAGAAATTCACCATCAGGACAGGCCAGAGAAGGTGTGGTCAGCGAACACAGAGGAGGACTGACTGCACACTCTGGCCTAGCCCTGAACTTTTCTTCATTATCTTCAAACAGGAGCAGGTTTTAACCGAGGCTTCGCTGTAAATGAGGAAACAAAGTTAAATTCCACAGAGCCGCTCCTCTTCCTGGAGTGAGTTACAGCTTGATAACTCCTCCCTCTTCCTCCTGCTGTCCAATCACAGCGAGCTCCACTCTGTCCATATATTTCCTTGTTCCCTCCCCTTCAGATCTACAGTTGAAAGATGGGTGTAACCAACATGTGCTGAAGTCCAGCAGCTGACGGGCCCGGTTCACTGCAGAGACACATGCTGTTTAGATCAAAGCTCAAACTAGTTTCACTTCTGAGGAAGTGAAACTCAGACAGTCGTTGCCACTGAGAGGTGAAATGGCGCAGAAAGGAGTTCAGCTGGACGGAGCAAAATTCTGCTGTCCGATCTGTCTGGATCTACTGAAGGATCCGGTGGCTACTCCCTGTGGACACAGCTACTGCATGAACTGTATTAAAAGCCACTGGGATGTAGAGGATGAGAAGAAAATCCACAGCTGCCCTCAGTGTAGGCAGACCTTCACACCGAGGCCTGTCCTGCTGAAAAACACCATGTTAGCAGATTTAGTGGAGGAACTGAAGAAGACTGGACTCCAAGCTGCTCCTTCTGATCACTGCTATGCTGGACCTGAAGATGTGGCCTGTGATTTCTGCACTGGGAGAAAACTGAAAGCCTTCAAGTCCTGTCTGGTCTGTCTGGCCTCTTTCTGTGAGAAACACCTCCAGCCTCATTATGATGTGGCTCCATTAAAGAAACACAAGCTGGTGGAGCCCTCCAAGAAGCTCCAGGAGAACATCTGCTCTCGTCATGATGAGGTGATGAAGATGTTCTGCCGTACTGATCAGCAGTGTATCTGTTATCTCTGCTCTGTGGATGAACATAAAGGCCACGACACAGTCTCAGCTGCAGCAGAAAGGACTGAGAGGCAGAGAGAGCTCGAGGTGAGTCGACAAAACATCCAGCAGAGAATCCAGGACAGAGAGAAAGATGTGAAGCTGCTTCAGCAGGAGGTGGAGGATATCAATGGCACTGCTGATAAAGCAGTGGAGGACAGCGAGAAGATCTTCACTGAGCTGATCCGTCTGATGGAGAAAAGAAGGTCTGATGTGAAGCGGCAGCTCAGATCCCAGCAGGACACTGAAGTGAGTCGAGTCAAAGAGCTTCAGGAGAAGCTGGAGCAGGAGATCACTGAGCTGAAGAGGAAAGACGCTGAGCTGAAGCAGCTCTCACACACAGAGGATCACAACCAGTTTCTACACAACTACCCCTCACTGTCAGCACTCAGTGAATCTACAGACTCATCCAGCATCAAGATCCGTCCTCTGCGCTACTTTGAGGATGTGACAGCGGCTGTGTCAGAAGTCAGAGACAAACTACAGGACGTTCTGACAGAGAAATGGACAAACATCTTAAAGACAGTCACTGAAGTAGACGTTTTACTGTCAGAACCAGAACCAGAGCCCAAGACCAGAGCTGACTTCTTAAAATATTCATGTGAAATCACTCTTGATCCAAAAACAGCAAACACACAGCTGTTATTATCTGAGGGGAACAGAAAAGTAACAGTAATGAAAGAAAAACAGTCTTATTCTCGTCACCCTGACAGATTCACTGAAAGTCTTCAGGTCCTGAGTAGAGAGAGTCTGACTGGACGTTGTTACTGGGAGGTGGAGAGGAGAGGGATAGGAGTTTATGTAGCAGTCGCATACAAGAACATCAGTAGAGCAGGGAGTGAAAGTGAATTTGGAGAAAATGACAAATCTTGGACGTTAGATTGTCTGAACAACAGTCATAACTTTTGGTTCAACAATGTCCAAACTCGCGTTTCAGGTCCTCGGTCCTCCAGAGTAGGAGTGTACCTGGATCACAGAGCAGGTATTCTGTCCTTCTACAGCATCTCTGAAACCATGACTCTCCTCCACAGAGTCCAGACCACATTCACTCAGCCTCTCTATGCTGGACTTTGTCTTTATTATTCTTATGGAGACTCTGCTGAGTTCTGTAAAGTCAAATAGTCAGAAGTCCTTTCAGGGACAGTGGGTTAAATTCTGTGTTTTAATCCTTCAACTTATTTTGTCTTCATGTTTGTTGCTGAGAGCTGATTGTTGAGGCCTTGACCTGTCAATCAAACATTGTGGGCGGTACTTTGACGTCTTCTCATCAGTTGCTGTGTAAATGTTTGAGTTTCTTTAGGTGGCGCTCCTTCCTGTGTCTGTTTAGCCATGGAGGCTATCACTGCTCAGGATGACTTTTGTTTACCTGAACTGACTTTTCTCTGCATGAAAATGGAAACTTCTCTGAGCTCTAAATGTTTGTTGAATATTTGGATTGATGTATTTATATGTTGTTGTTTCTCTTCCACTGCATGGGTCTGAAGAGAGAAAGCAGCAGACCTCCCTTTATCTCAGAGATTTTGTTCTCACTTTGGAAAGAAATCTATAATTACATTCACATTTATTTGTTTGGCAGACCAAATGTTGGTGTTGTTGTCCAAAGAGACGTCCAAATGAGGGACTGTGAGGTATTTTAAAGTGTAATTCTCCTGATCAGAATCAATAAGGAGCTCATTCTTTTCTTTGACAGAGCTGAGATTCTGCTCAAACACACTGATTGTGTGGATGAAGTGAATCTGTGCATGAAATCATTGAACAAGAGTCATTTAACAGATTTTACTGATGGGATGTGTGAACAAACTGAAGGTTTACATGATGAATAAACAAACACGAACAAAGTCTTTTCTTCTCGTCTTCATTCCAGGGTTTCATACAGAGCTGATGGAGAACATGTGAAAATAATCTGAGAGTAAAACTGAGGCAGTTTTTCTCCTGAAACACCACAAAGTACAGAGTTCATGTTTAGAGCAGAAGAGCGTTTGTCAGTCAGTCTCTGTCCTTTCAGCTTTCCTCACTAAAACAGCTTTGTCACAGAGAAACGAGCAGAGTTTTCTGTCACTTGTTGCTTTTTACAACCAACATTTAGTTTGTGCTCTTAGTCAATAAAGAGGATTTATTACACAGAATTAAAACAGTCAGAAATCATTTAAATTTGCGTGTAAAGTTTAGCTGAGTCAGCAGTGTGTAAAAATGTGTCTGTAATTTCTGTCCTATGAACTTTTTAACATCCTCAAATATGTGATCTGGGGCCAACGCCTCCAAATCTAGTCCTGAACAAGCTGTTAGACAAACCGAACACACAGAAACATCAGAAACAATCATAATATATATCAGGTGAAACACATCCCCCCAATATATTGAAAGATTATATAATATATATTTTGCTGTTCTATAACAGGCAACTATGCACCGCCGTCTGGAATAATCATTAGCAAATGTAATGATAATGATAACTAAAGTTAACAAACTGAGGTTAACAAATGTTTCTAGCATTACGGTGCTTTCTACTGCAGTTCTACGTGCAGTTTGTTCAAATTGTTTTGCCACTACGTGCAGTTTGTTCAAATTGTTTTGCCACAGCTGCAGGTGAGTCTCTTTTTCAGGTGTATTAAAAAGCCGAAAACTAGAATGTGATATGAGTTGTCTGTAGGACAGTTTTGTTCCTGGGATCACAGTACAGGTTCCAGAGCGGGGCCCCTGGCTCCAGAGGGCAAAGCGCTCTGCTGTGCTCCGCCTCTCTTTGTATCCGGGACTCTGCTCCCAGCAGCAGAAGAGGAGGGAGGCTCTCCCTGGATGGCTGTGCCCCCATGGACGCCCCCTCCGCTGGGGTTTGGTCCCTGCCGTTGTCCCTTAGCTCACGGTTTCAAATGTAATTTGTCATAAGAATGACAATTATCGGTACAAAAACATTATATTAAAACCAGAAACATGTAACAACACATAAATTATAAAGCATCATTTGTGATTCGTGTATTTGGGAGGTTTTTAAAATAAATTAAAACGAGACCCTGCGGCGCAATGCATTATGGGACTTCCTGTGTGGCGGCCTTTAAAGCATCATTCGCATTTGATTACTTTACGCTTTAATTCTTTATTGAATGCGTGGGTTGATCGCTGTAATGTTATATGTATAGGGCTGATTGTTGTTATGCGACGTGTATGATGTTTCGGCAACGTTGTTTTACAGGCAGACCAGTAAAAGCGATTTGACTTGTATTTTTCCTGTGCGGCGACGTCACTGAGCGATTGTGGACCCCCCATACACACGTATGATGCGGATCATCAGGGATTCCCCACCGTTTGATAAGAGTGTACGTGATATAAGAGTATAAACAAAACGCTGTCCGTCTATGTTTAAACATGTATTTTTTTTTATGTTACACCGATAGTCCACATACTTAACAATGATGACGACGAGTGAAAAGAAACAGCCCGTGACTTGTTGTGAAGACAGTGAAATAGTGTTATTTTCCATGACAAGCATCGCATCACATTCCGGCTCTTCGTTTGGCTCGATTAGGAGGCGATCATTTGAAAACCAATATAGTATGAAACTATACACTAGTGTTTGCCGACTCTCACATTGAAAAAAGCTATAAATATTCGCCGCCGTCTAAACGCCTGATTATGTGAGAGAACAACAAAACACGGGATTCTCCCAAGATGTTTTACAAATGCGTGTGATTATTTTTGTTCTTCTAGATTACAACATCCATTTTAGTCTAATTGTGTCAGGTCCTTCAAACAGTGGTAAAACATAATTTGTGAAAATGTTGAGCATTTTATTTTAGACCTATGTTAAAACCTTGTCAGTAACAACATGTTTCAAATCCGCGAGTGATTATTTATCGCTCTTGATTTAAACTGATTAGGCCTACTTGAGAGAACAACAAAACATGAGATTCTCCCAAGATGTAACTCTCGGGATGTCGTGTAACCCATTTCATTGACAGTATGTATGCAGCCTGTGTGTAGCAACTGTCTATAAATATTCAGTGGAAATAATATTAATAGGTCCGCGTAGCCTACTGACTGCGGTAAGAAAAGGAGACAAACTCTGAAAAAGGGGAGCTATAAAAACGAGATTTAACTCAGCGCAACACTGACGTTATTTTTTTGGTGAAGCTGAAGTTGTTTGATGGTTAAAAACGCACTTTGTACTACACACGCACCGCAGGAAAAGGATCAAAGCCGATCTGTGAGAAAAGGGGGGCAGAGGAGAAAATCCTCAGTAGTGAGGTCACTGCCCGAAGAGAGACACGGACACGCATAACTTTATGACACCAGCTACTAATATCTTCCGGCTAATATAGCCTATCGATACACAGTTTTAGGACTATTCACTTCAAAGCGTTTCAGCCTTCAGTCACGTGAAGCGCCATTCGGGATGCGGCGTTGTTACCATCTATAATGTGATAATTTATTTCTGCTCATTGTATTGTCGTCTTCTGTGTTACTTTCATAGATCGATTGTGTGTTTTTGCCTGCAACATCTTGATTATTAACCCCAAGACTCTTGAAAACAGAAGTTTGAATGGTTTAATAATAAAACCGAGTTTGCATTCTTGACAGCTGTGCTTAACTCTGGGCCGAGTCTTTAGCCGCTTTTACATCACATGAGCTCAGACAATAAGATGTGATTTAAGCAGAGATATGTCATCCTGTCTACTATCCTGACATTGAGAGACAAATTTAAGTATCTGAGAAATAAAAAGGCTTTCGAACTAAAAAATAAAACATTTGCCAAAAGACTTCAAGTCAGTGTACACCGTACACAGAGTTTTTTCCTGATCTGAGAACTTTACTGTATGGTTATTGAAATGGCTGTTAGAGACACTGATGATTTTGATTTTAGATTACAACATCCTTTTAGTCTAATTGTGTCAGGTCCTTCAAACAGCGGTAAAACATATTTTGTGAAAATGTTGATTGAAAATGCCGATAAGCTCATTTCAAAACAGATTGAAAATGTTGTATATATTTTTTCGTGTTGGCAGCCATTGTACGACCAGTTATTGAAAATTAGAAATGTGAATTTCATTGAAGGCATACCACCTTCTTTATGCGATGATACATTGTTACCTTTAGATAAAAACAATTTGTTGATTATTGATGACTTAATGAGTGATGCCAGCAATAACATGGAGGTCCAAAACGTGTTTACAAAATATGTGCATCATAGGAATCTAAGTTGTTTATACCTGGTTCAGAATTTGTTTTTTCAAGGCAAAGTTAGCCGCATACTATTAATTTGAATACCAATTATGTTGTTTTGTTTAAAAACCCCAGAGATAAATACCAAGTCATGCTTATGGCTAGACAAATGTTTCCGGGGAAGAGTCATTTTTTTATGGATTGTTTCTACGACGTCACTAGTGTTCCTTACGGTTACTTGATGATTGATTTTAAAGCTAAGACACCTGATGATTTCAGACTCAGAACTGACTTGCATTCAGACCTGCCTGTTGTGTATGTGCCTAAGAGAAAGTAAATAAACATGTCTGATCGCATTAAAAGGAACCTGTCTTTACTGCAAACTTTGCACGGAGCATCTCCATCTCAGAGAGTGAATATTATTAAATCTGCATCACCAGACCTTTTGGTAGCGTTATGCGAGATAGCTTACAATGTTTTAAAAGGTAAAATTCCTTTAAATAAGACGCAGTATCAAAAATTGCAAAAGAAGAAGGCGGGGATTAGACTGCTCGCCAATAAAAAGGTTTGCGCTTCAAAGAAAAAGAAGACGATGCTCAAACAGTCTGGCGGTTTTCTTCTACCCCTCCTGAGTATCGCCGTGCCATTTATAACGAAGTCTTATAGCTTCAAGTCAAACTTAGATGACTATGGAGTATGCACAAAAAATGTTTCTGGTACCTAAACAACAACTCGATCTTCTAAGAAGACCTCCGCACACTGCAGTCTATTCAGAAACTGTTGAAAATGACCTGGATCGTACTATAAAAGAAATTCTAGATCAAAAGACTGAAGATCTTCATGAAAAAGCAAAAAAAATACTCCATGGCGTTGCAGAGATTTCTCACCATGGTAAAACAAGGAGAGAAAGACCAGAACACTCTAACTTTGGCAATGCCTGTCGCTGAGGATTCTCACCCTTCAGTGCAGAAGAATCAAGAAGGAAGAGATTTTGTTTTTGAAGAAGTTTTAAAAAACATGCCAAAAAACAGCAAGAATAAAGCTCTGCATATTTTGGATAAAATGTCCTCCTCAAAAAACATATCTGCTTGGACTGAACGTGGGGAGTTTGTGTTTAAGGGTAATGTCATTAAAGGGTCTCATGTGTATGATTTGATAAGAGGAGTGACTGCTTCTCACAATGTGTCTGACAGCCAGAGACCTACAGGTTGGGATGAATATCTGCAATCGCTGGCTATACTGAATATACCTTTATCAGTTGTACCGAATCAACGGGTCAAAAGAAAAATTGACGAGTTTAAGAGAAAGACTTCTGGGAATCTTCTCCTCTTATTACCGGATCAACGCTCTACACCTCTTGTTAGCAGAGGGCATCGATTAGCTAACGATGAAAAAAAGTCCCTTTGTGTCTCCTAAAATGCGATTGAGTGATTGGATAACTTTTTAATTGTATATTGGTTTTAAATAAATACACAGAGACATAACTTTATCATTTCAAAGTGTTTTTATTTATATCATCAGAATAACAAAAAACATTGTGTACACGGTTCAATCTAGTTATCATTTTGATAATGATCGAGACACAGCTTCTAATATTATCATGCACATTTAAAAGAATCTGATACTCGGACACATTGGTTACATTCTGCATAATTATTTTGTCCGCATACAACCGAGGGTCGTATTTTTTTCACAAATTTGCACACCATAAAATCATTGCATGACAGTTTATTACTATATTTAGTCATAACATTGTCGTAAGATAACCCTCTATCCATGTGGTAAAGAAAAAACACACAATGCTGTCCGCACACTACAGAATTCACATCTTGCACTTGTCTAACAGAGTGTTGCGTGGACTTACAATTACTGTTGAGAAAGACAGAAAAGGATTCAGGAAAATGTGAGTATACAAGAGAGTTCCCAAAACTGTCAAAGAACGATCCCACACCCCGTTTGTCAATATAGATAGCGACCCAATGTTGTCCACCCATGTAGGAGGGGTCTGTGTTTACCACCAACATGACGGGTCTCTTTTTAATAAGCGGTTTAGGAAGCTGGTCACTAGCAAATACTCCAAGAAAGACGCCTTGCTTTACTACCTTGTCAAGTACTTTTGACAATTCTATCGTATTCATACTATCCTTTTGTCAAAGTTAGAAAAAGTCAATGAGAACCTGTCTTCTTGATGATATCTCAATTATAGAATCATATGTGGCGTAAATAACCGCGATTTATCGATGCGTTGAAGCGGATTTCTAAAACGAGCCTCTAATCTAACACTACCGCTTTTAATGAGCTGACATATGGTCTCCGCGATCCTTCATCAGGGCTCAGGTTAAAACAAAACAGACTGTATCCATTACAAAATTCATCGCGGGTTATGGCCATAGCGTTGTTTTTAAGATACTTTCCAGTTGCGGAGTACATTTGGTGATACTCCCTGATGGCATTCCCTCTGGTAAAGTTGGGTTGAAAGGGTTTTGAAGGATATTGCTGGCCGCCAACGTATAAACATAAAAAACTCTTTATCGTAATGGTTAAATGTAAATGGATTACGCGTATAGCTACCTGTGAATGCCTCATGATCTACAAATCCTACTACAATAAATTTAGGTATTTGTCCCAAGAATATATTTTCTTGATTACAAACACGAAGTGCCCGCCGGAACGCTTAAAATTTTTAAGACAGACTCGGTCTATGGGATATTTAACATTACCATGCGTTAACGCTTTAGCGCATGCTAGCTTAACAGCCGGAGACACGGTGACTTTCTTTACAAACAGGCTTGCTGACATAATGTTAACCCGAAAGTCATCTACAGTGTTGGCGATTAAGCAAAATTCGTTTTAGCTCTTATGAATTTTATCTTGAGGTCTACTCCGTTTATCATTAACTTGTCTTGAAAAAACAAGTCAGAATGCAAAGGGGATATTAGCTCCACTACGCGGCCACCTTGCGTGTACTCCATTCTTTTAACTAGTCCCTCATTGCGCCCTCCACCCGTTAGCGTCATCCATATGACCTGCTGTATCCATGCAAAATAGTCCTGATCCAAACTGTGTCTGCAGAGTATCCTTTCCATAGTTCAAAAGGCACTCTATTATACCCCTGTAAGGATATGTGTTTGATGATTGCGTTACGAGTCGGTCCCCCAACGATATGTCGACCTGTGAAAACATTGTACACCCGGGATAGTTGATAAAACCCACTTCGTCTGCTTGGTCCAGGTTTCCGCCATTAGCTCTGGTGATTTTTGCACGCGTGTACAGGAACGTATTGTTTAGATCCAGGTAGTCCTCTGTACTAGCAGGAATGAAAAATTCGAGGGGTGCAGAGTCTGATATCGCCGCTAGAGGAGGGAATTCGACGTAGACGCATTTCTCAATACTTGTTTGTGTTAACGGTACCATAAACAGGTCTAGTCTCGACTTAACGCACTCTTGTGACAGGTTATGTACCAACGACATTCTCGTTAGAAAATGTCTCTTGTCTTCTGACGTTTTGTCGACTTGCTACTCCTTGCTTTTATATTTTTTCTAGTCTTAGTATGGGTCTTCTTATTTATTGTTCGGCTACGCCTCTTTGGTGGGGAACTCCCTCTTTTCCCAGGAGGTCGTTTTATTGGTCGGGGAGCCACAGCCACTATACCGGACCCCTCTTGACGTCTGTTTATGACGTTAGTAATAACATCCGTAGCTATGTTTTTAGCTGCTGTCTTTAAATGAGGGGCTGCAAATGTAAATCCTTTCTTGAGTAAGGGGAATGCCAATCTAAATAGACCCCTAAAGATACCCCCTAACCCTGCCCCGTACTGTGCACCGAGCCCACTGTATCCCGGTAAATCACCTCCCGCTTGGGCTGTATAATATGCAACGTATTTGTCCGCGTTATGAGCATATGGATGGTACATTTTGCTCCTTGACTAATACTGATATTTTCACGGGTCGAAAGTGTAACTTTATTATCACTTTGCCGTACGTAAAGGGATGTGTTGATTCTGATCTGTCTTGAGAGAAATCTCGATACTATCAATGTGTGTTTTGCAGAGCCTCAGGTAGTGTGGTCTGTCATAAGTGTTTGTGATCATATGGTTGTTTGCCCCCGATATATGTACTATTCTTAAAAGAGGGACGTAACTATCCCCTACTGTCTGATGATCAACAATATCGGTATAAACAAACATGTTATACATCCCTACATTAACATCGGCAGGATGTGGCTCAAATACGGCATCTGTGTCAATACTGTGTTAGTTCGAAGTCTGAGATCTAAACGTTGTAATCCCCTCGTGAGTTTTAAAAGGCACTCCGGGGATAAATCCCAACATTTGTGCAAGTTTTCCTTGAAACGTTAATTCCACATCTCTCGTTGGTAAAACGCTTACTTTGTTGGTAATGTTGTTGTAATCAAGCTCAATGTGACCCATGTCGCTTTCAGATAAACAACTGTTTAGTTCAGCTATTATCTGTGACATTGTTGTATAGAACCCTGTGTCGCTGATAGAACTACCCTCTTGTTGGATTTTTTTATCAAACACAACAAATTTTGAGTCTTCTGATGAAAAAGATCTCCATGTTTTTGGATATTGTATTTCTATCAAACCCACCTCAGTATGCAGATTTAAAGTGTAAAGGCTTGGCTAGTTTCGCTCTAAAGTTTGCTATTGTATTGCTTCGGGTAAAATACTGCAGACGAAGTTGCTGGGCAGGGTGACAAAAAAAATCCTCTGTATCCATTTAAACGTGTGTTTGTAATCTGCTAAGGTAGCTGAATGACCTGTTTTTCCAAAATCCACGAGTTAAATTTATCTGGCCATCCGACCCATTTGACTAACACCATGTCCCGGCCTTGTCTTTTCTTTCTAGATAAAACCTTTTCTATTTTAAATGTTTTGTTTTTATCTATAATAACTTTTGCCTCTCTTGCTCGTAAAATGTTCCCTGTAATACTTCTCTGTCATAGTCTTTTAACCTGTAAACAGGAGGGTCCCTTGACACGCATTCCTTTACAGTGAAATATTCATCAGTATAATTTTGCTCATAACCTTTTTTAAAAGGGTCACAGAGTTTTGAAATTCTCACGGTATCACCCACTTTATATTTAAAACTAATTACTCTTATCTTTTGTTTTATACAAGTTGTTAAATACTGATATCTTCATTGTCTTTTGTTACATCAATCGGTTTCATTTTAATACTACGATGATAACTATGATTGTAGGAGGTGACTAAATCCTGCAATATAGCTATGTATCGTTTAGAATTATTGGCTGTTAAATACGCCACATTTTAGACTTCAGAGTCCTGTTAAAGCCGTTCTACTACAGATGCCTTTGTCTCGCTTTGATGTGGTAAAGTGTACGATACTATTAGTTTTCATTAACGCATCAAAATCTTTGTTTAAGAACTCTTTTCCCTCGCCAGTTTGAATTTTACGCGGTATTCTACCTTCGGCTAAGATATCTTTAAAGGATGCTGTGACGCATTTACCACTCTTATTTTTTTAAACAGCTAACCCATGTATTTTGAAAACAAATCTATACACGCTAACAAATAGCGTATCCCATCATTATCAGCAGAATAAGCGGACATGTCGACTAAATCTAGCTGGAATTGCCAATCTATTGAATTCACCAAAACCTTGTTTCTCTTAAAATGCACCGGAGCCGCTCTTGTGTAGAGTATAGGCATCTTGCTTCATGAGCCAGTTTTCTACGCCTGAATCCACGCACCGGACTCCAGTGGTGTCAAATATGGCCTTTTAAGTTTTGCTTGCCTCCGTAACCCCCTGCATTTTCTGTCGCATAGTAGATATTTCTCATCACCTCCTCCATGATCTTTGTTACAAAGACTGACGATTCAACGCCTGTGTTCAAGTATTTTATTTTCCAAGTACACGAAGTTTTCAAGTATACACTTTTCAGAAAATCAGTACACGAATCTATGCTTTTACAAACCAAAGATTCAGTTAAGCAATACATCACATCATCAACGCCGACGTGTTGTTTTCTGGTTAACATTAAAACACACAAATCAATGCTAAAAGTACAAAAACAAAACACATGACCGGTATGAAAATCATTATCAGGAAAAACATTTACTATATCGGTAGAGTAGATTTCACATCTGCATATTTATCCGCTGTCATTTGCACCATGGTACGCCATCCAGAGGTCATTCGCCTAACGCATTCTGTCTGTTTGACAAATCTAGAACAACATAGTGTCCCATCTGTGTCGCAGTATTGCATCGTTAACAGCTTCACACAACAGGGCTCTCATCTTATACACGACGTATCTCTTTTTGACACAGTTTAGTAGACTAGACACATTCCCCATTGTGTTGTTTTAGTGTTTTTTCCTCCTTCCAGATGTCCAGAGATTCCTTAACTACAGTACTCACACTGTCCCTCCACTCTAGTTACCCGCTTAAGTGATGCAATGAGAAATGGATTTCTTAGCCAAATCTGTAGAGCACCTGCTGCAATGTCTCAATACTGCATTCACACGCCGGGCACCAACCCCAAGACCACGAGGATCGTACTTTTGAGCATCAGTGAAATTTTTATTAAAAAAGCTTCTATGCATTTCTCTCTTATGTCCTTTGATATAAAAGAAGGGTAGCGTGTCAATGCATGTGTGAGGTTGTTTTCGCACCATTCATCTGTATATGCACAGTACACACATGTTTGTATAGCTTTTTGTTGCAGTATATTGTATAAATAATAGGCTACGGTTACCTGTATAATACTGCTAACAGTAGTGTTGGGAGATGTGTTCTTGTCACAGCACCCCAGACTGTCCATACAAGCATCCATATACGGCTTGACCCTGCTCTTGTCCTCCTCTGATTTTTCTTCAGGAATGAGAAATGTTAAATTTCTTTTCCCCAGTTCTTTGCTATAGTCATCTACCCATGAGTTATCGACAACATCATCCTTGAGTAATGGAAAATATTTAGGGCTGCTTGATAGATCCTCACTCGCAGCACATGTCCTCGCGACCTGTACAAAACATATTAATTAGAACAATGTCACCATACACAATGCATAAGGATCTATAATTTTATGTTGTTTTGGAGTCGCTATCCCAATTGATTACCTGTGTCCATGTTCACGTCCATGATTGTGACGATGCAAAGATGGTACTGTTGTTCTGCACTGAATATAGCTCGGTCCGATTCACTGTTCCACGCCTCGGTCAGATGTATGTCGAAAAACTAACCCCTCTATATATACACAACTGTCTGCTAAAACCCTAACATCCGCTTTTAGAGGCTATCCCCATACTCAGCACCCCCCTTTTCGCACTCGGTCTTCACCTTTTGGTGATCGACCCCTGCCGTTGCTAATAGAGGATAAGTCCGGACATGCCCTAATACAAAACCCCTTTCACACCCTCCCCCCCATCCCATTTGGTGATTGACCTCAGCATGACCCTACTTTTTTTTTTTTTTTTTTAATAATTCAATTTTTTAAAATTTATTTTTTAATATAATATTTTTTAATTTATTTTTAATTTAATATTTTAATTTAATATTTTTAATTTAATATTTTTAATCCATATTTTTAATTCATAAGTAATTAATTTTTTTTATTAATTGAGATTTGATTAAATTTTTAATTAATCACAAATTAATCACAAATTAATTCACGTGCACGACTGTTACGCGCATTATGCGCGTGCACGTTCACATGCACGTGTTTTGCTGGCAGTGATATACTACTTACGTAGCAATCCGAGTGTTAATGTGATTCCACTATGATTGTATGTGTAGATGGAAGTCATATTTTATTATACTGATGTCTTGTGTGACTCTATTCTTATTTCTTAAATGTTAGTGTCAGCTGCGGTTGTTGTGATGGCTGTGTGATGCCAGATGCTGTGGTCGCTTCGATTTCTCCAAAGGGAGATGATAAAAGGCTAACCTTGTCTTTGTTCTGTTACTGAATGCCAACACTTGTACTGTGTGGTGTCAGTGCATTACATTTGTTTGTTTGGACAAATAAAGCCTGCTTATCATCCCCCTTTCCTCTGATGGAAATGTGTTATTTTACTGGGTTTACTGATGTAACTTTTTATGCTGCATTATTATAGGCCTATGTAACCCTTATTACGAGGTAGTAATAGTGTACATAGGTGTAGTAGTCTAAAGTAGTCTTGAAGGTTATCATTAATGTTGACCAGAATCAGAAGATGCTGAATTGTTAAGAGCCTGAGAATTGAATATCAATAAAAAGAATACCACACCAGAATGACTGTTTGCATTAAGTTTATTAAATACACAGAGCTGGTGCATACATAAAAAACAGTTGAAAAATAACAAACTAAAATAAAGTGCGCATGTAAATAAAGTCCCTTTCTTTTTAGTTTCTTTGAACTCAGTTCGTCCTCAGTTCCACTTGCATGTATTGACAAGAGTTCAACTTTAACCGTTGGGGCCCTTTTAAATCTGTGTTAGTGTTTGTCCTACCAACATAGAGATAAAGAAGATCCCGACAATCCGTCTAAAGTCAGAGTTACAAACACGGTTGGCGCGCCATCCAGCCACCCGGACTGGGAATCTATGAATCTCTGGAAGAACGTCTGGAACATGTGGATTGGCATCACTCTGTGGAATGGATCTCAGCTGCACGATGTTTCCAACTCTCTACCAAAACCTGAACATTTTAGCGGAAACTCACTGACCTTTAGCTCGGTGACAACAGCGGATTCAGGCACAGCTCTCTTTTACTCTCAAGTGGATAACGCAGCCTCCTACGCTCAGGTACAGGCACCAAAAGGACGTGCAGAGACGCAAAACTAAAGGCGTAACTGTAACAGAGCGTAGCTGGCAGCTGATTGGTCAGCTCACTGCATCATACAGTTCACCCATTTGTTCACTTAAAAGTCCATCAAAGATGATGAGAAAAACAAAAGTTAACATTTAGTGACTTGGTCAGACAGCTAAATAGTGTTTCTCATTATTAAGCCTGGGCTACACCTATGTTTTTCTCTGTGTGCTTTTTGATCATTTTATTATGTTGCTGCTAGGTCAAGGTTGTCGTGGGAATGTAGCTCCTTAAGCAGATGATACACAGAGCAACTTTTAGAGCAATTGTGCAGGGCAACGTCGCTGTCAATGATAATGTGTAAAGATTACAACTGCAATCCCGTTCCCCCACCACTCTGCCACCCGCCCTGCACCGCCGCCAGTGGCTCAAAACATAGTCGGACTTGCCACTAGCAAGATTGCCCAGCAACATTGCTCAAAAAGTTGCCCAGTGTATCATCAGCCTTAGAGGCTTTTCATATCTGACCGTCCTTGATAGACCTTCATCTCAGGACAGAGGGTTCCTACTCCCAGACTGGTTGTGCTCTGTATGTTTGCCTGACCTTTTGCAAAGAATAAAAGACTTCAAGGACCTCAGGACTGAACTCTTTATTTCACAAGACTCACTTAAGGTTTCATTCCTGTTACACTGCTGACAATGTGTCATGGCTGTCACTGCTCATTCCATGTTATGAGCTCTGTAAGCTGATTTTTTTCTTTTAATGGCAGAAATATGGTGGAAGGAAGTTTTTAGCCTCTCCAAAGCTAGAAATCTTGCTTTTCTTTGTTCAAAAATGTATGGTTTGCAACGGCATTGATACTGGACAATTCTACACAACATGGCCTCCAAAACGGTATTTCGTGGCCAGAATCTTGAAAAAATGGCAGCCATCTTGAGTTCTGCTTGGCAGCATCGGCTCCCTGTTTGTTTCAGGACTGACTTTAAGATCTTGTTGATCACTTTTCAGGCTCTCCAGGACCTGGCTCCAGATTAGATTGTGGATCTTTGAACTCCTTATGAGCCTTTGTGTAGTTTGAGATCTTCGGGCAGGGGTCTCCTGTCTCTGTCTGGGTCCAGGCTGAAAGCTAAAGGACACAAATCAAACTTTGATTATTTATTTTACTCTTTTATTTCTTCTTATCCTGTCTCTCATCTTCTTTCCATCAGCTCCCCAGACCTGCCATCCTCAAGCTGTCCACCAGAGGCCCTCGGACTGTTAGTCCTTTCCCTGTCACCTGACTGCCCCGCCCACCTGCACACCTGTTCCCATTTCCTCTGTCCTGCAGTTACCTGGCCTACTCCGCCCACTCCTCACCTACAACTCATTCCCTCATCAGACCATAGATTCTAGTTCACTTCCTCTATTGAGGACCAGTTCATCAAAGCTGCCTTGTTGGACTTTGTGTTTCTATTACCTGGACTTGGAGATGCTCAACAACACCCGAAGCTCATGTGTGTAAAATAAATCCCTGAGCTGCACCAGTCTGCCTGTTTCATCTGTGTTTGGGTCCAGTCCCCGTTGTCCTGCAAAACCCACTGTGACAGAGTCCCAAATGTTTCAGTATCCACTGAGCCCAACACCCACATCATCCTGAGCAGCAGTGACGAAGCTCCTGAGTGGCTGCACTGAGGTTAATGTCCAGGTGGACACAAAGTGACTGTGGACAGTGGAGAGGTGGACATGTCTTTGGCTGTGGGTCCTGCTCGGGTCCTTTATTATGTCTGCGTTGCCGATCCAAGTCAGCTGAAGGAGACGTTTTCTTTTTTGAGGCGTTTAGCCTGAAGCTTGAAAGTCTGACTGCCAGAGTACCAACAGCTGCGCAGAGGTGGAGGTTACTGAGTGTACATCAACAAGCAGCTGGAGCATCTGATCCAGGAGCAGCGCAGCGCTCAGGCCAAACTCAGCCAGGTAAACACCAAAGTCACACCTGCAGCTCAAACTGAGAACTTCCAGCTGACGGACTGGGGCTTTTAGGAATGAGCCAAAACACCGGAAAGAAGAGAAGAAACGTTGTTCTGTCCTGAAACACGTTCAGGGTTCAAACTGTAGCTGTCACCTCCTTCACATGAGGTCAAACTAAAGTTTGGAAATATTAATAATGTTTAGTTTAAGGCACAAACAGAAACCTGCTAACAAACCTGTGTTCTCCAGCAGGCAAAGGAGCGCTACCAGCAGGCCAGAGGGGGAGAGACTGAGAGGACCAGAGTCCTTGCAGAGGTCAGTGAACACATCGTACATTTTCACTCTACAGTCGAGTCCATGTGGAGAAAGATCTCCAAGAGTTTGAGGGAGAAACATCTTCAGAGTTTGACTCTCTGTACCAGAGTCTTTGGGTTTCCTGCTGTTTTCCAGCTCCTCACCTGTTCTCGGCTGACAGCTAAACTTCCTGAAGCTCCTTTGTTGATGATGATCTTTTAATTTGGCCTTAAATCTTTGATCAGTTATTGAGGACCCAGGCTGAGAAAGACCCAAAGCTGATTCCTGATCAGATCAACAGATGTCACCATGTGGCAAAGACAGAAATGGGAAACTGCTGCATTTATATAGAACATCAACTCCAGCAATGTTTCCCAAGCTCAGGATCGGGACCCAAAATGGGTCGCGAGCCCATTTTTATTGGGTAAAATTCTTAACAATGTTACAATAAGTAAAAATGTGAATGAATGATGTTTTTTTCTGCACTCGTGTGTTCAGCTCAGAAGCCGTGTGAGGTTTTCTCTCTCTCTTCTTTCTAACCTGATCTTCTGTCCACATTCATACAGAGTGTTTATGTCTGCAGTCTGTGATCTGTCTCTGTCCAACCCTTGATGGTTAAACTTAAATACGAGGATGACTTTGTTAAAGTTGGCTTCACCAAAGCAGCTCAGAACAGAGAGGAGACGCTTCAGTGTGTAATATGTGGCGAAGTGCTCAGTAATGAGGGTTTTAAAATGAATCCATTGGACAGGTATCTCCAGATGAAACATTTGCTGGCCGGAGGACATCATAGATAGAGAATTAGAAAATGGATTATTGTTAGTCATATTTATTACTGATGTTCTTGTCATGCATGTGTAGTATAAGCAGAGGCAGAGTCCAGCACACTGTTGCAGCTCCGGCTTGCCTGACCTGTTCTTGTTCAGTGCAGCGGTGACTTGCTTATACAGACCGAGCAGGCAGGTGTCCTCCTAAAGTTTTGTGAAGCTCTTCAGCAAAATCTGATTCTCTTTAAAGCCGACCACAAAAACACTATTAGTATTAAAATAACTGAAAAACTCTTTGTGCTCAGCATTAAAGGCCTCTCCGACTCAAAGTCCCAGGCTGCATTTCAGTCCCATTACATCTGTGGCAATGCATCATGGTCTTTTTGTAGCATCACTGTCCTGTGAGAACCTCATATCTCTAAACACCCATCATTATTCAGTTATACTGTAAACATGAATCTAGCTGCAGGTTCTATGTAGTCAGGAGTGTTTGGGCCTCTAGTTTAGTTCCTGATATTTATTTGTCAGGGACCATGAACAAAAAACATGAAGGAGAAGAGATGTGTTGTTCCAGATTCAGCTGCTAGCTCATTTCCATCTCACATTCCCAAATACTATTTACAGCTTGAGAGCTGATGGAAGAAAAATTGTGAGCTGGAAACTCTTCTTAACCGTCTTTCCCATGTGACCTGAATGCAGCATCAGTGTTACAGGGTGTGACTCCTGTGAACAAAGTGACATAGTGTGATATTCCATCTATTGAAATGTCTCTTTACTGATGCTGTTTGAAGCTGCCAAAGGCTCAGTGAAGTGTTTCCATGTCTTCCTGCAGTGAACATCACAGCAGGTTAACAAGTGAAATGTGGAAACGGATGCACAACACAAGAGGGCGCCTTCATCCTGCTAACCAGGGATGTAGTGGAGGTTAAAGCTCCTCAGCTCACTTTGTCTGCACTTTGAGTTCACAACAAGTTTTTAGGCTGAAGTGTCAAAGCACTAAAAGTGCAGATACAATGTCTGTTTGCTTCCTTAAAAATATAGTCAGCTCTCTGTGTGAAGTTCAGGTGGCCATCAGTCACAGCTCCAAGATGTTTAAACTCCTGACAGTTTCTACAGGGGATCCAGTGAAGGACAAAGGGTGAACTTTATCAGGAGACTCTTGTCTGTTGCTGGATAAGATCAGTTCTTTGGTTTCACCTTTTACACACATCCTATCATTTCAAATCAAAAAGCTGAACTGATTGCCTTTATTAGTGTTTGTTTGGCTTCTGGTTCTTACTGACTGCAGCTTTGACTTCAGTTTGTCCTCCTTTATTTACACTGTGAGCACATTATTATACAGCAGTTTAAGGATTT
>JALXJV020000025.1:17901254-17917377 GCA_024633595.2 Lepomis macrochirus | reverse complement strand
ATAATCAAACTAAAGTGTCCTGAAATCCTTAAACTGCTGTATAATTATGTTCTCACTTCTTTGAAATGTAAATAAAGGAGGACAAACTGAAGTCAAAGCTGCAGTCAGTGAGAATCAGAAGCCAAACAAACACTAAGACGATCAGTTCAGCTTTTTGATTTGAAATGATAGGATGTGTGTAAAGGTGAAACCAAAGAACTGATCTTATCCAGCAACACACAAGAGTCTCCTGATAAAGTTCACCCTTTGACCTTCACTGGATCCCCTGTAGAAACTGTCAGGAGTTTAAACATCTTGGAGCTGTGACTGATGGCCACCTGAACTTCACACAGAGAGCTGACTATATTTTTAAGGAAGCAAACAGAGATTGTATCTGCACTTTTAGTGCTTTGACACCATTTACCATGATGTGTGACACAATGCACTTTTACTAGGAAGCTTTTTATCAGCCTAAAAACATGTTGTGAACTCAAAGTGCAGACAAAGTGAGCTGAGGAGCTTTAACCTCCACTACATCCCTGGTTAGCAGGATGAAGGCGCCCTCTTGTGTTGTGCATCAGTTTCCACATTTCACTTGTTAAGCTGCTGTGATGTTCACTGCAGGAAGACATGGAAACACTTCACTGAGCCTTTGGCAGCTTCAAACAGCATCAGTAAAGACTACAGATGGAAGATCACACTATGTCACTTTGTTCACAGGAGTCACACCCTGTAACACTGATGCTGCATTCAGGTCACATGGGAAAGACGGTGAAGAAGAGTTTCCAGCTCACAATTATTCTTCCCATCAGCTCACAGGCTGTAAATAATATTTGGTTATGTGAGATTTGAGGCTGGAGGTTAAAATGTCTCTGACTTCTTGAGTTGTTATAAAACAACATGGAAATACTTGGAACCAAATGTAAAGAATCAGATATTCATTTCATGGTCAGCTTCAGGAAGTTTAGCTGTCAGCCGAGAACAGGTGAGGAGCTGGAAAACAGCAGGAAACCCAAAGACTCTGGTACAGAGAGTCAAACTCTGAAGATGTTTCTCCCTCAAACTCTTGCAGATCTTTCTCCACATGGACTCGACTGCAGAGTGAAAATGTACGATGTGTTCACTGACCTGTGCCACGACTCTGGTCCTCTCAGTCACTCCTCCTCTGGCCTGCTGGTAGCGCTCCTTTGCCTGCTGGAGAACACAGGTTTGTTAGCAGGTTTCTGTTTGTACCTTCTGGTGTTTTGGCCCATTCCAAAAAGCCCCAGTCTGTCAGCTGGAAGTTCTCAGTTTGAGCTGCAGGTGTGACTTTGGTGTTTACCTGGCTGAGTTTGGCCTGAGCGCTGCGCTGCTCCTGGATCAGATGCTCCAGCTGCTTGTTGATGTACACTCAGTAACCTCCACCTCTGCGCAGCTGTTGGTACTCTGGCAGTCAGAGTTTCAAGCTTCAGGATAAACACCTCGAAAAAGAAAACGTCTCCTTCAGCTGACTTGGATCGGCAACGCAGACATAATAAAGGACCCGAGCAGGACCCACAGCCAAAGACATGTCCACCTCTCCAGTGTCCACGGTCACTTTGTGCCCGTCCATCTGGACATTAACCTCAGTGCAGCCACTCAGGGGCTTTGTCACTGCTGCTCAGGATGATGTGGGTGTTGGGCTCAGTGGATCCTGAAACATTTGAGACTCTGTCATGGTGGGTTCTGCAGGACAACGGGGACTGGACCCAAACACAAATGAAGTGGGAACAGGTGTGCAAGTGGGCGGGGCAGTCAGATGACAGGGAAAGGAGTAACAGTCCGAGGACCTCTGGTGGACAGCTTGAGGATGGCAGGTCTGGGGAGCTGATGGAAAGAACATGAGAGAGAGGATAAAAGAAGAAATAAAAGAGTAAAATAAATAATCAAAGTGTGTTATGGGCCCTTCAACTTTCAGCCTGGACCCAGACAGAGACAGGAGATCCCTGCCCGAAGATCTCAAACTACACAAAGGCTCATAAGGAGTTCAAAGATCCAAAATCTAATCTGGAGCCAGGTCCTGGAGAACCTGAAATGTGATCAAGAAGATCTTAAAGTCAGTTCTAAAACAAACAGCGAGTCTTGGTTCTGGTTTAAAGCCGAGCAGCCGAGTTCTGCACAGTCTGTAGTTAAAACCCCTTTGCCACGCAAAAATCAAGATGGCTGCCATTTTTCCAACATTCTGGCCCCGAAGTGTTGGAGGCCATGTTGTGTAGAATTGTCCAATATCAATGCCGTTGCAAACCATACATTTTTGACCACAGAAAAGCAAGATTTCTAACTTTGGAGAGGCTAAAAACTTCCTTCCACCATATTTCTGCCATTAAAAGAAAAAAATCAGCTTACTGAGCTCATAACATGGCATGAGCAGCGACGGCCATGACACATTGTCAGCAGTGTAACAGGAATGAAACCTTAAGTGAGTCTTGTGAAATAAAGAGTTCAATCCCGAGGTCCTTGAAGTCTTTTATTCTTTGCAAAAGGTCAGGCAGACATACAGAGCACAACCAGTCTGGGAGTAGGAACCAACTGTCCTGAGATGAAGGTCTATCAAGGACGGTCAGATATGAAAAGCCTCTAAGGAGCTACTTTCCCTCGACAACCTTGACCTAGCTGCAACATAATAAAATGATCAAAATGCACGCAGTGAAAAACATAGGTGTAGCCCAGGCTTAATAATGAGGAACACTATTTAGCTGTCTGACCAAGTCACTAAGGGTTAACTTTTGTTTTTCTCATCAGCTTTGATGGACTTTTAAGTGAACAAATGGGTGAACTGTATGATGCAGTGAGCTGACCAATCAGCTGCCAGCTAGGCTCTGTTACAGTTACGCCTTTAGTCTCGCGTCTCTGCACGTCCCTTTGGTGCCTGCACCTGAGCGTAGGGGGCTGCGTTATCCACTTGAGAGTAAAAGAGAGCTGTGCCTGAATCCGCTGTCGTCACGGAGCTAAAGGTCAGTGAGTTTCCGCTAAAATGTTTAGGTTTTGATAGAGAGTTGGAAACATCATTTTAAAGGGCCCCAACGGTAAAAGATGAACTCTTGTCAATACAGCCAAGTGGAACCGAGGACGAACTGAGCTCAAAGAAACTAAAGAAAGGGACTTTATTTACGTGCACACTTTATTATTTTAGTTTGTTATTTTTCATAACTGTTTTTTATGTATGCACCAGCCCTGTGTATTTATTAAACTTAATGCAAACAGTCATTCTGGTGTGGTATTCTTTTTATTGATATTCAATTCTCAGGCTCTTAACAATTTAGCATCGTCTGATTCTGGTCCACATTAATGATAACCTTCAAGACTACGTTAGACTACTACACCTATGTACACTATTGCTACCTCGTAATAAGGGTTACATAGGGCCATAATAATACAGCATAAAAAGGTACATCAGTAAACCCAGTAAAATAGCACATTTCCATCACAGGAAAGGGGATGATAAGCAGGCTTTATTTGTCCAAACAAACAAATGTAATGCACTGACACCACACAGTACAAGTGTTGGCAAAGACAAGGTTAGCCTTTTATCGTCTCCCTTTGGAGAAATCGAAGGGACCACAGCGTCTGGCATCACACAGCCATCACAACAACCACAGCTGACACTAACATTTAAGAAATGACAATAGAGTCACACAAGACATATCAGCGTAATAAAATGTGACTTCCATCTACACATACAGTCATAGTGGAATCACATTAACACTCGGATTGCTACATAGTATCCAGCGTTACACATTGAGCCACAGCAGTCATGACGGTAGATATGGCACGCTATTATATTTAGTGATTGCACATCCCCTTCCAGTCAAGTAAAAACCATGCACAGTCCCTTTAAAGGCCAGATTTCACATTTCCCACAAGTTAAAAAAGTCAGCGGAGTGTGGTCCTGCTGTTTGAGGCTGTTTGGAGAACCCCGAGAGGCCCGGTCGCAAGGCCTCAGTGAGTGTTGGATTTAGGCATTGTCCCCCGAGCGGTTGGGGTTAGTGAAAAGCCACTGGGAAGGCTGTAGGAATCAGGCACAGACCGAGGCAGTCAGGAACGGGGATGATAAGCAGGACTAGACATTGGAGGATCAGAATCAGAAGGAGCTTTATTGCCAAGTTGTATTTTACGGATATGGGGAACTTGCCTTGGTATGAATTGGTCCTTACAGTACACATGAACATGAAGAAAAATAGCAATAAATAAAGAGTAAAGTATAGAATAATTACAAGAATGCTGTAACACTAAAGGAAGAAGAGAGCGCAAAATTTACAGACCTGATGGAGTGAAGTCGAATTTTCAATGGTAAATCTGATGGGCGGCCCCCTGGGGTGGTACAGGGAATGGTTACGTGCTGGGAGAGGAGCCAGGCTCTTCTGAAGCGGAGGTGGACTTGAACCTGGGAGCTTCTGGCTGTAATGGGAGGCAGCTCTTTCACCAGACCATTCTTAATTGACCACAACCACTTGGGGAACCTCGGTCACAAAGACCTTGGTCACATTGGTCCCAGAGTGGCTATTGTTAGTGAAAAGCCACTGGGAAGGCTGTAGGAAGGAGGCAGCAGACACAGGCAGGCAGGAATGGGGATGAGGTGAAGGGGAAGACATTGGAGGTTGACATGCATTGCTGAATAACTTTTGACAGGAAGCTGCTGGAGTGAAATGGTTTGCGGCATTGGACTTTGGGTGAAATTTGCAGCGGGACTGATGCATTTTGCAGAGAATTGGAGAGTAGCTGTCTGTGTGTAGCTTTGTGTTTTCTTTTGGAGTTTTTTTCTTCTTGGCTCAGTTGTTGACATAATGCAGGTCCTTTCTGCTTTTACAGGTTTAACAACAGTGGCAGAAAATAATTCCCATTTCACCCACTGCAACATGAATTAAACATCATATCAAGATATATTAAGCTTCACGCTTAATTCTTCATAATTCACTTGTTTTGCCTTTAAATTGAGATATACATGGCAATCTGCTGAACATGTTGATGAATCCTGACCTGAGAGCTTCCAGTTAACAATGTGGACTCTCCATTCCATCATACAGCAGCTTCATTCCTGAATCCTGCAGGTTGATCTTACTCAGGTCCAGTTCTCTCAGACTACAGGACTGGGAGCTGAGAACTGAGCACAGAGCAGCTTCTCTCTGAGAGGTTACAGAGACTCAGTCTGGAGAAATAACAAGAAAAAAGATCTGAAGACAATTTAAAGTATGTACAGTATGTTAATATTTTCAGCTCTCTGGGTACCTGCAGAGCTTTCTGGGAGGCTTTGACCACTGGCAGCAGCCTCAGAAGAGCCTCCTCTGAAGCAGAGTATTTCTTCAGGTCAAACATGTCCAGATCTTTTTCTGATGACAGTAAGATGAAGACCAGAGCTGAGCACTGAGCAGGAGAGAGTTTATCTGTGCAGAGACTTCCTGAACTCAGGGACTGTTGATCATCCACTTCCTTCAAACAGTGGAAGAGGTTGATGCTTCTATCAGCAGGTGGATTCTCCCTGATCTTCTGCTTGATGTATTGGATTGTTTCTTGGTTGTTCTGTAGCCATTTTCTCTCTCTTCCAGCAGGCCTTGCAAGAGACGCTGACTGGTCTGCAATGAAAGACCCAGAAGGAAACGAAGAAACATTCCAGATTCCAGACTCTGCATTTCTGTGCAGCTTTCACTTTACTGTGTTGGTTCACCAGTTTGTCTGGTTTCGTCCCCTCAGCTCTTTCTGACCCATATAATACTGTGGACAGCAACGCACAGCTCACACATTCTGATTGGTTGTTACCCGTCCAGTGCAAATTGGTAGCGGGTCGCAATAAACTGAGTGAAACATCAGGAAAACCAGAGAGAACACAAGAGATACTGGATGACTCCAAAGCTAAGGGTGCAGGATTTCACACTGAACAGCATGTCAAATAAAAAAACTACAAAGTTCTCCTCTGGGCTAATAAACAATCAGATGTGTTGTTCATAGAAGTTAGTATGGCTTGTTTCTACTTCTACAACCAGTATCTCATTTTTCATTTCTTTGGTAGAGATGAGCTTTGTCTTCCCTTTCAGCTTCTGCAGCCTGTGGTTATCCATTCGACCCTTCTCTCCTCTGCAGTGTGTGTGGAGAAAATGCAAAACTGAAGTCAAGAGCTTTATACTGGTTATACTGGGCAGCTAAAGAAGAAGGATGCTGAAAATAAACAGGTTTAATAAAACTCCTCTGGATAAATAAAACATGAATCAGTGATATTTTAATGTTATTAACAGCTGACCTCGTTGCAGCAGAGGGTTGTTGTCCTCCAGCTTTAATGAAGCGATTACAGACTAATGAATATGTACTGGTATCTAAATAATAGATACTAGTAAAATGGAAACAGTTACTTTTCACTAAGCAATAGATGATATCTGAACTGCAGAGGCCAATATATATCAATGGAAACAATAACTAAAAATACTCACTAGTAACTTGAACTTAAGCACGAGTCAGTAGTACCTACTAAATAAGTATTAGCTTTTAAACAGCGACTGTTAAGTTTTAATGAATACATGGTAAAACAGCAGTGTGAGGCAGAGGAAGCTGCCATCAGCTGTTCTGCTTTCAGTCCACTAGATGGCGTCATGAAGCTGCCGCCCAGCACACACACCATGCATGGAGGACCGTTTACACACAGGAGATGGACTGATGTGGTCTGACAGAATCGCTCCACCTACAGAGTTCCTGTGGAAAAGGACTTGATGCAACAAGCTACAGTTGAGTTGTTTCACTGTCAGACACTTCAGTCTAAAGTCTTTCTTATACTGTTAAAATGTTATTGCTTGGAAATTTCCTCTGCGAGCACAATGTTTAGGCTCCACCAGTGTTTTGTGAAGCAGCAGACGTGACATGAAACAAACAGGAAGGTCATTAAATGAAGGTCTGTCAGCTCAGATCTCTCCTCTGTGCTCCTCTCAGCTCTCTCTCTTCTGACGGCTGTCCTTCTCCAGGTCCAAGCAGACCTACAGCAGGGACCAAACCCCCAGCGAGGGGGGACGTCCGTGGGGACGCAGCCGTCCAGGGAGAGCCTCCCTCCTCTTCTGCTGCTGGGAGCAGAGTCCCGGATACAAAGAGAGGCGGAGCACAGCAGAGCGCTTTGCCCTCTGGAGCCAGGGGCCCCGCTCTGGAACCTGCACTGTACTGTGATCCCAGGAACAAAACTGTCCTACAGAAAACTCATATCACATTCTAGTTTTCGGCTTTTTTAATACACCTGAAAAGAGACTCACCTGCAGCTGTGGCAAAGCGACTTGAACAAACCGCACGTAGAACTGCAGTACAAAGCACCGTAATACTAGAAACTGTTTGTTAACCTCAGTTTGTTAACTTTAGTTATGATTATCATTACATTTGCTAATGATTATTCCAGACAGCGGTGCATAGTTGCCTGTCATAGAACAACAAAATAGGACTAGATTTGGAGCCGTTGGCCCCAGATCACATATTTGAGGATGTTAAAAAGTTAATAGGACAGAAATTACAGACACATTTTTACACACTGCTGACTCAGCTAAACTTCTTCACACCCAAACTTAAATGATCCTCTTTATTGACTAAGAGCACAAACTAAATGTTGGCTGTAAAAAAGCAACAAGAGACAGGAAACTCTGCTCATTTCTCTTTGACAAAGCTGTTTTAGTGAGGAAAGCTGAAAGGACAGAGACTGACTGACTGACAAACGCTCTTCTGCTCTAAACATGAACTCTGTACTTTGTGGTGTTTCAGGAGGAAAACTGCCTCAGTTATACTCTCAGATTAGTTTCACATGTTCTCCATCAGCTCTGTATGAAACCCTGGAATGAAGACGAGAAGAAAAGACTTTGTTCGTGTTTGTTTATTCATCATGTAAACGTTAAGTTTGTTCACACATCCCATCAGTAAAGTCTGTTAAATGACTCTTGTTCAATGATTTCATGCACAGATTCACTTCATGCACACAATCAGTGTGTTTGAGCAGAATCTCAGCTCCGTCAAAGAAAAGAATGAGCTCCTTATTGATTCTGATCAGGAGAATTACACTTTAAAATACCTCACAGTCCCTCATTTGGACGTCTCTTTGGACAACAACAACAACAACATTTGGTCTGCCAAACAAATAAGTGTGAATGTAATTATAGATTTCTTTCCAAAGTGAGAACAAAATCTCTGAGATAAAGGAAGGTCTGCTGCTTTCTCTCTTCAGACCCATGCAGTGGAAGAGAAACAACAACATACAAATACATCAATCCAAATATTCAACAAACATTTAGAGCTCAGAGAAGTTTCCATTTTCATGGAGAGAAAAGTCAGTTCAGGTAAACAAAAGTCATCCTGAGCAGTGATAGCCTCCATGGCTAAACAGACACAGGAAGGAGCGCCACCTAAAGAAACTCAAACATTTACACAGCAACTAATGAGAGGACGTCAATGTCCCGCCCACAATGTTTGATTGACAGGTCAAGGCCTCAACAATCAGCTCTCAGCAACAAACATGAAGACAAAATAAGTTGAAGGATTAAAACACAGAATTTAACCCACTGTCCCTGAAATGACTTCTGACTATTTGACTTTACAGAACTCAGCTGTGTCTCCAGGAGATAAGAGCCAACCAAACCGAAGTCCAGCACAGAGAGGCTGAGTGAATGTGGTCTGGACTCTGTGGAGGAGAGTCATGGTTTCAGAGATGCTGTAGAAGGACAGAATACCTGCTCTGTGATCCAGGTAGACTCCTACTCTGGAGGACCGAGGACCTGAGACGGGAGTTTGGACTTTGTTGAACCAAAAGTTATAACTGTTCAGACAATCTAACGCCCAAGATTTGTCATTTTGTCCAAATCCACTTTCACTCCCTGCTCTGCTGAAGTTCTTGTATGCAACTGCTACATAAACTCCTTCCCCTCTCCACTCCACCTCCCAGTAACAACGTCCAGTCAGACTCTCTCTACTCAGGACCTGAAGACATTCAGTGAATCTGTCTGGGTGATGAGAATAAGACTGTTGTTCTTTCATTAGTGTTACTTTTCTGTTCCTCTCAGATAATAACAGCTGTGTGTTAGCTGTGTTTGGATTCAGAGTGATTTCACGTGAATATTTTAAAAAGTCAGCTCTGGTCTTGGGCTCTGGTTCTGGTTCTGAAAGTAAAACATCCACTTCAGTCACTGTCTTTAAGACGTTTGTCCATTTCTCTGTCAGAACGTCCTGTAGTTTCTCTCTGACTTCTGACACAGCCGCTGTCACATCCTCAAAGTAGCGCAGAGGACGGATGTTGATGTTGGATGAGTCTGTAGATTCACTGAGTGCTGACAGTGAGGGGTAGCTGTGTAGAAACTGGTTGTGATCCTCTGTGTGTGAGAGCTGCTTCAGCTCAGCGTCTTTCCTCTTCAGCTCAGTGATCTCCTGCTCCAGCTTCTCCTGAAGCTCTTTGACTCGACTCACTTCAGTGTCCTGCTGGGATCTGAGCTGCTGCTTCACATCAGACCTTCTTTTCTCCATCAGACGGATCAGCTCAGTGAAGATCTTCTCGCTGTCCTCCACTGCTTTATCAGCAGAGCCATTGATAGCCTCCACCTCCTGCTGAAGCAGCTTCACATCTTTCTCTCTGTCCTGGATTCTCTGCTGGATGTTTTGTCGACTCACCTCGAAGCTCTCTCTGCCTCTCAGTCCTTTCTGCTGCAGCTGAGACTGTGTCGTGGCCTTTATGTTCATCCACAGAGCAGAGATAACAGATACTCTGCTGATCAGTACGGCAGAACATCTTCATCACCTCATCATGACGAGAGCAGATGTTCTCCTGGAGCTTCTTGGAGGGCTCCACCAGCTTGTGTTTCTTTAATGGAGCCACATCATAATGAGGCTGCAGGTGTTTCTCACAGTAAGAGGCCAGACAGACCAGACAGGACTTGAGGGCTTTCAGTTTTCTCCCAGTGCAGAAATCACAGGCCACATCTTCAGGTCCAGCATAGCAGTGATCAGCAGAAGCAGCTTGGAGTCCAGTCTTCTTCAGTTCCTCCACTAAATCTGATAACAATGTGTTTTTCAGCAGGACAGGCCTCGGTGTGAAGGTCTGCCTACACTGAGGGCAGCTGTGGATTTTCTTCTCATCCTCTACATCCCAGAAGCTTTTAATACAGTTCATGCAGTAGCTGTGTCCACAGGGAGTAGCCACCGGATCCTTCAGTAGATCCAGACAGATCGAACAGCAGAATTTTGCTCGGTCCAGCTGAACTCCTTTCTGCGCCATTTCACCTCTCAGTGGCAACGACTGTCTGAGTTTCACTTCCTCAGAAGTGCAACTAGTTTGAGCTCTGATCTAAACAGCATGTCTCTGCAGTGAACGGAGCCTGTCAGCTGCTGCACGTCAGCACATGTTGGTTTCACCCATCTTCAAACTGTAGATCTGAAGGGGAGGGAACAAGGAAATATATGGACAGAGTGGAGCTCGCTGTGATTGGAGAGCAGGAGGAAGAGGGAGGGGTTATCAAGCTGTGACTCACTGCAGGAAGAGGCACCATTTACCATGATGTGTGACACAATGCACTTTTACTAGGAAGCTTTTTATCAGCCTAAAAACATGTTGTGAACTCAAAGTGCAGACAAAGTGAGCTGAGGAGCTTTAACCTCCACTACATCCCTGGTTAGCAGGATGAAGGCGCGCCCTCTTGTGTTGTGCATCAGTTGGGGTCCAACACCTCGGTGAGCAGATGGATAACAAAACTAAATCCAGCAGCAAGTCACTAAAAGGCTGATGAATGAAACGAGAAGATGACTCATGTTGTTTTCTTCTGTTTCTTCCAGGAGCTGAAACTGAGGAGGCGACACTGATGAACGGCCTGACGCTTCATTTCCACCTTCTAACGGTGACACACACTCACTTTATACTTGGTCCTCCTCATGATAGTTTGGCTCAAACCTCCTCATGTCCATCTCAATATATTTCATGTCCTTACTCTACAGATTTCCTTCTACAGTCCTGCAGCAGCCTTTCCCTCAGACCAGCTCAGCACATTTACAGATGTTGCCTCCTTCTTCTTCTTCACATGCTCACACTAAATGAACTAACATTAAATACACTTGCTACTTTATCAGCACAGCAACAAACAAACAAAGCCGCAGCTTCAGATTCTACTGATCCACTGCTCACACTGATGTTACTGACATTACATCTGACTTGGACATCATTAGACCTGGACTCCTCTACATTTCAGGACAAGCGCTGCACTTTTACTCACTCTGCACATTATTCATACAAACACACAGGAACTATCACATGTTCATACATCATGTTAGCTTCAGATAGCAGCACTATATAAAGGATGCTTTATACTTTGACTGGGACTCGAACACACTACTTTACACTGTGCTACTGCTGCTTTTGCTTACCGAAATGTTCAGAGTTGCTATCGCTAGCGAGATTTCCATTTAAGAAAAGGCTCAGGCAACACTTGTCTTTTGGTGGATTTATTCAAGTCTTCTGCAGAAGGAGCTCACAGGGACACCACGCAACAAAGAGTATCATCGAGTGAGCTGCCGTGTCTCAACACATGCAGCTTTTATCTCTCACTCAGGGTCAAAGACTTATCTCACAAAATAACTTTGAAGATCAAAGGACACCCAATGTGAAGAATGTGGTGAAAGACCCCCCAGGTGTGAAGAAACTGGTGAATGTGTCTTGACCTCTTAAAACAGTAGGGAACTCACAGGGACATTACCCCTCTTGCATCCCTTGTCCCCATACCCAGATGGTCAGATGGCCTCAGTGATAAGTCACAGAGCAGTGTTTTAAAAGTGTTCTCCTGGAATTCCCATTACAGAGTGCTTCTTCCACCGCTGCTTCACATCATCATCTCCATGGAAACACTCTGTTTGTTGAATGGATTATTGTTTCTTGTCTGCAGCTTCACTCACTGATTGATTTTCTTTACTAAATGTTCTCACACATGTTTCAAACTGTTCCCTTCTCACAAACCTGTGGACTCATTTCTTCTTCTGTCTCTTCCAGGCTGTTGGGGACACGCCCTGAAGACCGGCTTCCGGCACCTGGAGGACAGCGGACACCGCACCTACACATGTAGACCTGAAGTTCCAGCAGCACCTGTTCCGATGCAATACAAACCTTGTCAGTCATCTTCCACCTTTTAGTAAAACTTCAGCCACTTTCTGTTTTCCGCTCCATAACCCCCAACTTCTACCTCTCCAGAACACCGGCGCCGCGGGACCGGCTCCAGGTACCCGGCTACGAGCGAGATTCGAACCACCGCCGCACCGTTGGTGCCTCGCGGTTGCCATCGAACCCTACCGCGCCACCGAGTCCCCTTCACATTTTAACCTTTTCTCCGGGCGCTTTTATCTTCTGACTTTGGCTGTTGGACTTCAAAAGTCTCTTGTTGGACTTCAAAAGAACTCAAATTAATTAATTAGTTCATTTAAAAAAAAGACTAAAATCAGTATCAAATGTGAAATTTAAAAACAAAACAGTTACTAAAATATCAAACAAAGTCTGAGTTTCCACTGTTGTCCTCACTTCATGTGGAGACATATTTTGCAGCAATTATTTCATATTTGGGCATTTCTCTGAGTTTCTGTGTGTCGGATAGGAATTTGAATTCGGGGTATATTTGGTAAATGTTTGCAAAGTGTTTCTGTCTTAGTGTTTCATATTTAGGGCTTGAGGTTAGAAAGTGCAGCTCTGTCTCTACCTGTCCTATGTGTCACACGGGGAGCAGAGTCTGTCCTCATCATGCTGTTGCTCTGCAGTCTTTCCTTTCAGGGTGGGACCTCAAAATTCATAGTTATTATTTAAGGATCAAACCTGAAACCTCAGACTCTCTGGAGAAGCACAAAGACACCAGCAGCATGTCAGAGGCTTCAGAGTGCAGAAACCTGCACCCATGGAAATATGAATGCATGTTTTGTAACAGGTTGCCTCATTTGATGAGGAAGTAGGTGTTTAAAATCAAGTCAGCTCCTCCAAAAGATGGCTTCTCACTATGTAACACCGTTTGCCTGATGAAGGTCAGGCACCGAAGCCGTTGTTACCGCGTCAGAAAGCTGACTGTGATTCAGTGCTGGAGACGGACGGTATTTTGTTCCTGTCTCACAGCATTTACTGTAAAACTAGTGGAAACCTATGGAAGCATTTAGGGGTCATAATTAAAATTATCATGCAATCTTGAAAATGAAAATGTAATCTCACAATAACATTATCATTTCCCACATATGTATGTGTTATTTAGGTAAAAATTAAAATGAAAATGCAATCATCCATATTACTACGTACTTACCTCTGGTACTGCCTTGGCGATCAGCATATGAAGTGTGATAATCAGTAGATCAGTCATATCAGCAAGTGTGCATGCATGAAGAAATTGTGCATGGACGGAAAATAACAGGGAATCCCTCCTCTCTAGCCGAAGTGCAGAAGATGAGAGCCGCCTTTATAGTGGAAAACACCGGGCCCAGGTGGCTCCAACAACAGCTGATTTTAACCCCGCCTCCTGACATCTGCAACACAGGATAGAAAGACAGGGGCATCCCAGCAGCCGAACGATGGGGATGTCACACCAGGTAGCCATAAAGTGTCCCGCCGACGGACCGTTCGCCACCTTGCTCAAGTCGCGCCACGCCCCCTAGTCTACACGCCGCCGCCAGACCCTTGTTGACAGACACCAATCAATGACTGACATCCCAACTAAAGACCCGCCTTGATGAGAGGACTGACAGATTGCATTTTCATTTTCATTGTGTCCCAGGCAGAGCGCCTTGCTATGTAAAGTTAAATGCAATAGACTGGGGACGCTGTTTCACCTAATGCATTTGAATAAAGTACCCAATAGAGCAGACCAAGGGTCTTTACAAATGAAGTGGCAATGCTGTTCTCATTATCGTTTACAAATAGCTATAAAATGGCATTTTAATTTTAATATTGACCTAATAAGACCATGGTGTATGGAGGACCAGCTCTATCATATTTAAAAATAAATACAGAAATAAATAAATGCTCAATAAATAAATAAGCATACAATTAATTGCCCCAAAAAATACAATAAACATATAAATGTAGGTAGAAATTAAATTATACAGTGAGACATAAATGTATATATCTCTTTTAATTAGCTACTTTATTTATTCACCTTTGTAATAATTACCTTATTTATTTTTTGTCCGTTATAATCTTCAACTTTATTTATTAATTACTTATTTTTTTAAGTATTTATTTATGTGCATGTTATAATTTTTTTATTCCTTTGTTTTATTCTTCCTTTGTATTTTTTTACCCTATTTATTTCTTCAATGCTATTTATTTCTGCCTGTCGTTTTCACATTTCTGTATGCATTTGTGCCTCATTATGCAAATGAGGAGGGGCAGTGCCTTAAGGGGTCAACTTCTGCCCATTGGTTGGTTAGCATTTTACTGCATCGGTCGAATCTACATGGATTTTCCCCACCATAAAGCATTGTTTAGTAATGTCAAACTCAGCAGGCAGACGTTCAGTGTCCGACCTCTTAAGGGAAGCTGCTAATAGACTGGAAGAATTAGAGCAGCTGTAAGTTTGAGATCTGAAGCGTTTTCTCTGGTCCTTTGAACATTTTTTCCAAGTATATCCAGCGGCAGCCCGCAGACCGTGAGATCGTGGCGGAAGTTGGCGTGATGATGTTTATCTCGGCTCCGCATTACAGCATTGATCCTAATGCAAACTGATTTATTCTTTAGAAGCCAACAACAGAACTTTAAATACACTTCTGAGAAGTTTTTTGGCAGAAATCAACTGTGTAGATTTTGAATATCTGCAGTTTTCACGAAAAGTGGTGGCGAATCAAAATGTGTTCCAGCGGTTTTCGAGTTGTGAAGCTCCGCGAAGTGCCGACCGTAGTGCCGGCGGGTGTTACACAGCTGCAGTAATATTACTGGAGGAGCACAGCAACACAGCGGCACATCGACCTTAGGCGGCGTGCTAGCAGATGGGTTAACCGGTCGACATGCATATAATCAGTAGCTCTAGGCACACATCCTGTGATGGTGCCCTTAAGGCACTGCCCCTCCTCATTTGCATAATGAGGCACAAATGCATACAGAAATGTGAAAACGACAGGCAGAAATGTAAAAACGACAGGCAGAAATAAATAGCATTGAAGAAATAAATAGGGTAAAAAAAATCAAAGGAAGAATAAAACAGACAAAAAAATTATAACATGCACATAAATAAATACTTAAAAAAAATAAGTAATTAATAAATAAAGTTGAAGATTATAACGGACAAAAAATAAATAAGGTAATTATTACAAAGGTGAATAAATAAAGTAGCTAATTAAAAGAGATATATACATTTATGTCTCACTGTATAATTTAATTTCTACCTACATTTATATGTTTATTGTATTTTTTGGGGCAATTAATTGTATGCTTATTTATTTATTGAGCATTTATTTATTTCTGTATTTATTTTTAAATATGATAGAGCTGGTCCTCCATAATGGTGAGATGGAAAAGCAAATGCAATAGACTGGGGACGCTGTTTCACTCATTCCATTTGAATATAGTCCACTGTAGAGCAGACTGAGTCTTTTGAAAATGCAATGTCAAATGCTGCTCTTATTATCATTTCCAAATAGCTATAAAATGGCATTTTAATTTTAATATTGACCTAATAAGACCATGTTTAGATGGAAAAGCAAATGCATTAGACTGGGGGAGCTGTTTTACTCATTGCATTTGAATATAGTCCGCTATAGAGCAGACTGAGTCTTTGAAAATGAAATGTCAAATGCTGCTCTCATTGTTGTTTACAAATAGCTATTAAATAGCATTTTAATTTTAATTTTGACCTAAGAAGACCATGGTGAGATGGAAAAGCAAATGCATTAGACTGGGGGAGCTGTTTTACTCATTGCATTTGAATATAGTCCGCTATAGAGCAGAGTAAGTCTTTGAAAATGAAATGTCAAATGCTGTTTCCATTTTCTTTTTAATATAGTACTAGAATGCCCACACAAGGTTAAGAATATGAAAATGGAAATTGGATGATTGCATTTTCATTTTAATTTTTACCTAAATAACACATACATATGTGGGAAATGATAATGTTATTGTGAGATTACATTTTCATTTTCAAGATTGCATGATAATTTTAATTATGACCCCTAAAAGCTTCCATAG